>VDFB02251083.1:0-149406 GCA_007258455.2 Sequoia sempervirens
TATCAGCGGTCAAAGTTTGCAGTTGACTTGTTGAGGTGGACAGTACGGATGCTGACGTCAGCATTCCGTACTGTACGGATGATGAAGTGGCCGAACCAGATTCTGACACGTGGCTTCCCTGTCAGTGTCGTACGAAACCAATCAGATCACGACACGTGGCATCCGTACATGAGTCAGCGCACAGTCAGCATTATATGTGGCAGACACGTCAGCATCCAGGTGGCAGTGGCGATTCACATTTCGACACCTGGCATGATGAGTTGGCACTAAGTGGCGGTCTCGTCAGCGGTGGATGTGGCAATGTCGGCGAATAACAACATGACACGTGGCCCGTTCTTCTCTCTTCCGTTAGCGAGTTCGTTGAGCGGTTCATTAAAAGGTTGTAACAAGACTCGAACTCCTAACCTTTCATTACCGAGTCTCCCGGACCACCGTTGCACCAGCGAATTTGCGCCTTACTATATATAGCGACGGGTTGTTTTTGTTAAGATTTTGTTGGCGTTTGGTAAGAAAAACCCGACGGCCGGGGATTGAACCCGGAACCGCCGGGCTATTAAAATGTGTTGCCACCAACAAGCCATCGAATGGCTTTCGATATAGAGGTGGCGTCCGGTTTATATTCTCAACTGTTTGGAAGCCGAATGACCTTATTTTTAAAACAAACACTCCTAATTTAAAATTTAAACAAACTATAATCCTTTTTAAAGGATTTAATCAAACCTCCAAAACCTCCAAAGCCCGAAAATAAGAAGATTGAAGGGCTAAAATAAATATTATAGGAGATTTATTTTGATAAGGGGGATTTGTAAAGATTATTATGTTATTAGGGGAGGATTTTCAAATATTTGTACTAAGTAAAGGAGATCCTTATGTAATTTGGAGAGATAAGGAAAATATTCTCAAATCTTTTGGTTAAGGCCAAATTGAGAAAATTTTATGTATAAAAGGAGTGTGTAAGGTGAGTGTTGTATTCAAGTTTTTTTTTAGGTGATGAAGTCTTGACGCTGAGGCAACACGGAAGAGAGGGGTCTTGTTGAAGAATTTTCAAGCCATTGTTGAATGTCGGAGCCCTGTTATGCTGCCGAACTGATGGTCTTGGTGCATCATTGTAATCGATTTTGGAGTTAATCGGATCGGTCTCTCTATTGGAGTGGACCCGGAGACGTAGTCACATTCTGTGACGAACTCCGTTATCAAGCGTTGTTTGCACTTCTCTTCTTCTCTCTTTACTGTCTCTCATTTCTTTTCTTTCTGTTATAATCACCTTGTTATTCGTTCTTTATGTTATTTCCTTAAGTTAATTTTGTTCTAATTAACTTGGAATAAACATTGTAAAAGCATTGTAAAAGTTAAGCATTTAATCTGCAATCTAGTCTAGATCCTATCTGGTCGAAAGATAATAAGAATCGGCCGTGATCATATATGGTAAATTATTCGATACACAGAAGTAATTTCTGCAAATGGATAGATAAATCAATTCAATGCCCAATGATATGAGATATTAGCCATCCGCTAATATTAATATAGACGCCTAGATAATATTCAGCTTTCAAAGGCATATCCGATGATGTGGTATTTCCTATCCACAATTATTTATCAACCACGTTATGGGAAACGATGATCAAATATTAAAATATTTAATGATCAAATTTTCATAAATTGATGCCAACTGCAATATTGAATGATGCACTATATGTGAGATTCCTTCATTTGCCAGATCGTTGCTCGATATAGAGATTCAAACCTTCGAATATCATAGGAATTGATTTCCCTGAATAATTCGACCTCTTGCAATTTCATCTCTAAAGGAGATTCGCGAAATTGCCAAACTCCTAACCATGATCAAATGCATTCCCAAATGCCTTTTTGTAGCCTTTATAAAAAATGGGTCATTACAGTTCCACCTTAACCACCACCCAGTGCCAAATTCCTCCACTAGGACTGAAGGAGCAACCACTCAAAGTCCTCACACACTGCCCACATAGCTATTGGAGAGCCACCATTCCAATTCCACCACTGCCAAAAAGGTAGCAATCTAGCTGGACCTCACCTCCTTTTCAACCTTTTGACAACCAAAGTGGGTGGTCTCTGCATTTGCATCACTCCTCCATGTTCTCTAAATGATGTGGATGGGCCCTCCTGATCAGGGAATGTCATATCCCCAAAATGTGACCCCGGGAAAAGAAAGGCGTATTTAAAAAAAATTATTAATTAACCAATATCATCATAATTATAATTGTTGAAAACAATATTATAATTATAATTATTATAGTTATAAATATTATTTTATAGATATTAATAATTTAAATATCATGATCATTATGAGATTAATAAAATAAATATTGACAATTTAATTAATAAAGTAAATATAAAATATATATATATATATATATATATATATATATATATATATATATAACAATAAAATCAATTTATAAAATATAGTATAAGAAACATATAAATAAAATACCAACCTAAAATATGAAATGGTAAACATTAATCGAATCACCTCAGGGCATCTAGAGTTAAGCTTCGGGGGATATATGATGATTGCTGGGAGAATATGAATTCAGTGGAAATATGCGAATAGAATGGATGGAGTTTTACATTATATATCGTTGCATATGTCTGCCATCATCAATATCACTTTGTATAGCGCAGCACATGAATACAGTTGCTTTGTCATTACCGCCACCTGGGAGGACGTGGTTGAAATCTCCGGGAGTTCGATCAAATATTACATTAGTCAATTTGTATTAAGAAAGCTAACGACAGGTCACTTATGCTACACAAATAGAACACCTTGGAATCGCACCTCCATTCCAAAAGACGGGACTCAACCATGAGGGTGCGAGGGTCCATGGCATAGAAATAGGAGGAATGAGACTCGGACTAGGAGGGATATGCAATGAATGAAGGAGGATTAGACACTGAGATTACAAGCGACCCAGAAACTCATGTGAGAGTTTTCTCCACTTAGCACTTAAACATTCTAGCGTTCAAAATATTCATCTCTCAGCCATAAGTAGATACGTGTATTTTAAGAATTCCTGCCAGTTCATTTACTGCGTGTATAATGGAAGCACTTTAGGAACCGATCTGAATAGACTCCATACGATGAATGATCCCTCACTCCATCCTGCCAATACAAACCCGTTTTGTCAGTTCGGCTCAAACTGCAAACCTGACCCCTGAAACTGATCACGTCATTCAACCCCAGTGTATCTCCTTCATGTATTTCGTTTATTGCATGACATGCTTATACAATTCTGTCTGTGATTAAGGGGCATTCATATCTTTATTATTATTTAGTCTAATCGTCTTTAAATGGCAAATCTGTACACTATGATGAGAATAATTGATATATTATACGAAGATATATTTTTACATGATCAGACCCTTTATAATCATATAGATCAGGATTCCTTCATTATGGCTTTTTATAATTAGAATGCATTGTAAATAAATAATCATAAAGGAATCTATATATATATACTGATCTGAACAGAGATTGTTTTTTGAGTGTTTGAAATCCTACTTGGGCAGCCTGAGCATGTGGTGCCTAAAAACCCCATTCTACCCCTAGGACCCTAGGCAAGGGTTGGGCCATTGAGGAATGGGGGTCCCACCTAAGTCCGCTACGGCCATGGAGGGGTGGTAGGCCTAGACCACTAAGTGCTCCAAGGGTTTTCCCCAAATAAGTCATGCATTTTGAGGAGGTGTCATGGATGCAAAATGCAGTTACAAGTCCCCTAGAGTGGGAGGTTGTAGGTTACAACCCCTTGAACTTAGCGAGGGACTGCGGAAAAATCTATCCTCAAGGATAGAGAAGGCTGATGTAAGTCGCTAAGAGGAGAGGGTTGTAGGTTACCACCTTTGTACTAGGGATTACGGCTTCGGGTGGATCCTTCCATGCCATCCCTCTTATGTGTTCTTAGTTGCTTTAGTGAATATTTTTATTTTGGATGCCTAGAATTTAATGCTAATGAACATATGTATGTATGGAATCTTGCTCACTTTGTGAATGCAGGTGATCACCCCAAAGTTTCTCATCTTAGAGTGCCCATTTGGCCAACCTTAACCTTAAACCTAGCAAGTTTCTGACACAGGACCAGGTAAGGGACATTACAGGGAAAATTTCCTTCATTGGTGCTCACTATTTCTCTACCAAGGTCTATTCAAAATCAAGCCCATAGAACCTAAGGATGGTGACAATGCTGCTCATGATAAGTGGGAGCTTGCGGACAATACCAAGGATTTGTCAAGTGGCAAGTGGAATAACCTTGATGGGAAAGCCCCCCTTCCTAATAATAGTGTTGCCCTTCTGGCCTAATTGTATTGGTTTCTATTTTTTAATATTTTTTTTAGTAATTTGATAGTTGTTTCCCTTGTGGGGATGTATGTAACGACCTCAACAAGTTTTAATATAAAATATTCAATACTTTCTAATCACCCAGACCCCATGAGGGCAAGGTTAGAGCATATGGTGAGTAAATATTATTATTCAACAATTTATAATTATCAAGATCTTGTGAGGGCGAGGTCAGAACATATGGTGAATGAATAATGATTTTTATATATTTTATTTTTATCAAAAATAATATCTGTAAGACATGGCAATAAATTGCATAAACAATAGAAATCTTTACAAATATGCTAGAGCTAAATAAATATGTTGTAATATTAATAGACAACATATAAATATGAATCAAATCTATTATTACAATACTTTACTATTTTGATTACAAATACTTGTCACAGAATAAAATAAAAGTTTTCAACACAAACACAAACTTTAGATGGAATTGCCTTCAAAAATCCAAAAGGATTTGATCCTCCAATCTTTGGATTCAAGGGCTTTCGTCGTCCGAGTTGAACACAAGGCTCAAGTTATGATAGAAATTACATGAAAAATGATAGTTATTTCAAAGCCGATCAAGCACCTCAATATATAGTAGTAGGAAGGCCAACTTGGGGCACAAATTTCAATGCCCTATCTCCCTCTCAAAATAGCCCCCACTTTATCATGACTACCAATTTTAACTCCTCACTAATAACTTGTCATAGAATTTGTCATGACCAAAAAACAAGTGTTAAATGGTTACAACAACCTTTTATGGAACCCACACCTCCATATGCATGAAATTGTTTTAATATTTTATTTTATTGACTTCTAATTTCCTAACTTATGGCCCTTTGTAAAAATAATTTTCTATCCTTACTAGTTAATAAGGATTAGACCCACATAAGCTGAATTGATAAAAAATGGACGTTACAATGGAGACTTGCCTAGTTTGTGGTTTTTCCCTTTTTGTGGGCCACATGTTTGTTTTGATACCAACTCTACCAATTTGGCTTTGCCACATTGATCCAATGCCACCCACTTTTTAAGGATTTGGTTGTATGTTTAACTCTTCATTTTAATATATGGTCTTTTCATAAAAATTAAAAACTACCTCGTTGACCATTTCATTAGTCGTTGTGCACCAATGTAGCACACCTTTTGTTAATTTGTGTGTTTAATAGTATCTAAAGATACTTAGTCATTGGTTTAAGATCAAATAGGAGTTATCCAAAGGAGTGAGAGAAGGTTTTATTGATAAAGTATTCATGAGAGCATCATACCAAAATTATCAAAGTACATCATCCTAGGTCCATTGCATGCTTGTGTGTTGTCTTTGAATCTTTGCGGCCCATCAAGAGGTTTGACTAAAGAGAACTTGACCCTTGTGATCTAGCAAATTCCCAAAGTTGTTTGTAAACACCACTAGCCCTTACAAGCATCCAGATATTAGAGAACAAAGCAAACAACTTTCAATAAATAGTGACATCTCAAATCATTCCCACGAGTTACAAGCTTAAATTTGCACATGCAATCATTTCTACACTCACTGATTTGATCTAGCTAAATTCTAAGAACAACCCAATTTAGATTTTGCCACTTTACTTCTCTATGGCTAGAGGAAAGTGGAGTCTAGCTTTGGGAAAGGGCATCACAAGATGTAAATGGAAGCGTTATGCACTTTGGAGCAAAGCTACTACGTCTATGTAGCTTGTCTAGCATTGTTATTTGTAATGGTATGTAAACTTGCCCAAGATCAGGTGGTATCACATGTAAAACCTATAATGAGCAAAGTATGGTGGACTATGTAATCTGCTCTAAGAGTTCTATTTGCAAGTTGTTGGAGTTCCATATTGGGGGCCGCCCTGTTGAGTTGAAATCTTATAATATGCCTCTCCTTAAGTTTAACATCCACACAAACAACCAACGAGGAGAGAAGGTCCAACACACATATAGGAAAGTTCATACAAAATCCTTGTGAATCAAGAAAATCAAGAGCTTTTCAATGTTGCACTTGAAAAACATCTTCAAATGGCAAAAATCAACATAGAGTGCAATATATTTGCAACAATATATTGATCCCTTCAATCCACAAGGCACTAATGGTGTTGTAATATCCACTCCAAATTTTTTTCACAAATTTTCACCCGTTAGCATTAGATGAAAGCAAGATTAGCAACTAATGAATGAATGAAGGTTTTTAATAGCGTCCACGAGGCTAAACAGCCTATGGGACCCATAGATCAGCAACAAAAAAACGCAACAACACCCGAAACAGAAACCACCGCCCAGCAGTTACTTGACCTTCCTTTCCTTTTGTAATTTGGATCTTTTGCTATGTATTTTTACCAAGTAATCAACAATTTTCGATATACTCTCTGCCTCAAATAAGCTGTTTAAAGTATCCACATTTAGAATCTCGATATAATTGACTCGGATATCCAAATAGGCTGGACATTCCATGATGTAATGCCATTCCGTCTCTACAAGCCGTAAAGTACAGAACCTGCATATCCTATCAGCCCATTCTTCTTTAGGTGTCGTCCATCTACTAGTTTCACATCTCAATTGGTGCGAGCTAGTTCTTAGCTGAGCTATTAGCATTTTTGCTTTCCATTTTATTTCTACACCTATATAGTTTTTTTGAGTATGGTCATATGAGGGATTAAAGTGTTTGATGTAATACTCTCTTTTTCTTGATAGCTCCCTAGTCCACATGCTTTCTTTAACTTTTTTTTGCACGTACATTTTGATTGCCTTAATGTTAAAGGTGAGAGCATCTGATGGAAAAAGGGAAAGGTGAGAGCATCACGATGGAAAAAGGTAGAGACCCAAATCCTAGAGTGGGAAGGTGAGGATGGAAAGGTGAGCATCACGATCACCCTTCACTTTCTGATCACCCAAATCCCAGAGTGGGCAAGGTGAGAGCATACGATGGAAAAAGGGATCTTGCAAATATTGAAAGTAACAAGCTAACTAAAATAACACCTTCCACTTTCAGATCACCCAGATCCTGATGTGGGCAAGGTGAGAGCATATGGTGGTTGGCTTACAATAATGGAATTTCTCTATGCTACCACTTCTTTAGTGAGGTGAGTAATAATAACGAATGCTGGAAAGTAAACATCTGCTTGTTCAACGGGAATTACAAGAAATGAAATGCACTTGGCGGCAAGCCAGCCACTTTCTCTTTTCAACGAGCAACAAAAAAGAAAATATAGAAAACTCAACCACTTATTCAGTGAGAGTGCGAAGTACATAAAGAAAAAGGCTCAACCACTTTTCAGCAAGAGCAACCACTTATTCAGTGGGGTAAGTATCCAAATAACATGAAATCAAATAGCTGATTGGTACTACCAATTTAGCATTACAATGGGAGTTTGCTACAAGATAATATGAAATGAACTAGTCAATATGATAGCCTGATACATCAATGATCAATACCTGCAATATAAGTCTAGTTAGGCATTATAAAACATGAAAGGACAAGAGTATATCAGGTTTGATATGACTGGTGCAGTGGTCTGATATGCAGGGATGTGAGCATGGAACACCAATCAGCCCTCATGAAATGATCATAACTCCCTCAAAACTCCACAGAATGTTCTCAAGACACTTGCAAATGAAGGAGTAAGCCTAGGCATCCAAGACCAAGTTGCAAGCCGCCATAAACAAGTCTGACATTCATTGGAACAAACTCCAATGCACTCCCAGTAGGTGGTTAGGCTCCCTAAGATGGTCGACCAGCCTCTAAAAATCAGATACACCTCCAAAAATCATCATACTCTAGGCAAAGGGTCGCCCAAGTATGAGGAAAACAAAGAGCCAACACCCACGAAAAGGTTTCCGCTCCTCCGAGCAGTGTGAGCATAAACATGGGTCAGCTAGGCATAAACCAACAACATCAAAAATCTAATAACACACTCCAAAAAAACCTCCAAACAGCAAATAAACACACCAACACACCAAAATATCACTAGAAGATATCAAAGCTAACCAAAATTGAAGTAAATGAGATAGGCATCACCAATGTTCACTTCACTGCAACCCCTGAGATGAAGCTGCAACACTATTCAGCTAGGAGATATCGCTTAATCTCGAAGCTGGAGTTAGCTTGGAGAGATTTCGTCCTCAAAGCCCAAGAGTTCATTTTGGTTTTCAATAGCACTTCGTTATATCAAGATACCATATCCAAATGAGAGGATGGAGGGCATATAAATAGCCTCAAAGACCCAAGAGTTTGAAAAGCATTTCCCTCCAAAAGGGGATGCCACACACAAGGAGAGATAAATATTCATTAAAAATCACTTTGACCATGACTTTAGGTGTCCAACTTGAAAAGGCATAAATTTATCATTTAAATTGCTTTAGTCCCTCAAACTTGGAATCCAATTTATTTCCCCCAATTAAAAACAACTTGAGTTGATGCTCCCTAAGCGTGGCATCCCAAAAGCAACATGAAAATATAAAACTTAAGTCGCCAACCTTCCATTTTCAAACTCCAAGAATGTTGGAGAAGCCACTGCTCAAAATAGCAAGATGCCAAACACTACATTGCCACATTTCCAGAAATAGTAACTTGGTGCTGAATTGCTGCCAAAAATCACTGCAAGAAATAACACTTACTAAAAATAGCATACTGCTAAAAATAGCGACTCCAATATCAAAATGAGCACATTCCTGGTACCCATCATGACTTACTAAAAATAGTAATAGTAAGTCTAAAAATAGGCATTGTTAAAAATAACAGTGATTTCCCACCAAGGTTGTAAGAAAACCTAGAAAGCATACTGGCAGACTCCCGCAAGGAACTCCCAAAAAATTGACATGAACCTCCAAGAAACTTGGAAACCCTAAAATTGCCTCTACGGTAGTGTTGATCTGTTTTGTGACCATACCAAACAATAGAAGAACAAAATAGTTTAAGGGGCTACTCGTTCTCTCTTGATCAAAGTATTCCATCGCTAAGATTGCGAGAGTTAGCATGTTCAACTCAAGGTTCCTTTAGTGCGAATAGACCCAGGTTTGGTTGATGTGTATTGCTGTGTTCGTACGAGGGGACTTACACAATTGTCCAGATTTCTTGCAGTCAGCAGCTAATGTATGATTTTGAAGGGGAATTCTTTCGTGTATGATTTGGCAATTTAATCTCTCTCCTAAAACTAATAAGAAATATACGGAAAGTAAAGGGGAAAGGGCCTAAGAAATTTATGTTCTATTCTAAATGCAGGGTATGTGGAGCTTCATTTTGATAGACTTCAACCAGATTTCACCTAGCCTCCGTCGGACAGCCTCAGCAAAATCGGTGCAATCTTCAAAGGGGATAGCGAAAGGTATTCAAGTTATAGTTTAACATACGTACACCATCAGAACAACGCATATAAGTATGTAAACCACAACCGAAGTTAGACACAAGATAATGTCCAGTTGACCACACAAGGCAGACTTATCATCAACAAGCCGCTAGTGGTATGGAATAAAGCGAAGCTATCTCAATAAAACAACACACACCAAAGTAAGCTACTTGCATGAATCTAATCTACTTGGATACGAAAGGAAGAAGAAACCTTGCTAGCATTTCATGACAAGACGAATTTCATCATCAATGAAAAGATCTATTATCATAAAATGTGTTACACAACAATCTCTTCAAAAGTTCTCAAAGGGAAAACTTTCTCTCTTCTCCAAATGATGCAAAAATGCTCTACAATGCTACACTATCTAGCTCTAAAGCTAATGCTCTCTCAATGTCTACTCTGGTTCTGACTCCTAATGAATTACAAATGAGGGGGACTCCCCCTTTTATAGCTAGCCAAGTCCCAAAGGACGGCTAGGGTTACAATCAATAGAGTGGCCAGAATCGTGCCACCTCAGCCCTAACCCTAAAAACTGCCAGAATAGGGAGTGGTACATTAAATGAATCAAGATTCCCACTCACTCCCAAAAATAGCAAATGCAATAAATGCTCCATATTCAGTCTTCTAGAAGATCCTCGTCCAGTAGTGTGTTCCCATTTGCCTTCTCTCTGATTGCCAACTCAACAAATCTGCTAAGTACGGCCTCAACCTCCTGAGCTGAAATCGGTGGAACACAATCTAACTGAAACTCTAACACCGTGACTGAATGCTCGTGCCTTGTACAAGATTTTCTCCAATGACTAATGAGTCTAGCGTGTTGAGATCAAAGTGGAGAGAATGTAGCGTGTCCATGAGTCCATCTGTACAAAGGTCTTAACATGCGAAGAAGGGAACCAGCAAACCCCTCAAATTATCAAAACTTATTTCATCTGGATTCAGCCGCCTAGCAAATATGGCCTCAAAGGTGTTCTGAACTCCATCTATGATATTGGCCATAGCCCTATGCACTCTAGCTGGCAGATACGCATTACTTGCATCAAAGAAGCCATGCCTGTGATAGTAGAAGAATACCCGCAGAGAAATCGCATATCGGTCATTAGCTGAATGACGCATCCATCAATCGTGGCTGCAATGGCACATGCCTCAACACCTCAAGGCCCATTTGGATCGCCTTACCGATAGATAGGGCATAAGCCCCAAGCATGATCCGCGCATCCATCCGTGTCAAAATAGTAGAGGCTGTTGAAGAGCAGGAATCCTCCATAAATTTCTCGTCTGGTCACGAACTCCTGGCTGACCCATTTATGCGCCTCTTGTGCCTCCAACTCTACTAAGCCGCTGATCGACTCTCTAGGAATATCAGCTGGAGGCTCTATCACTGGTACATCCTGCCCTTGAGAACGAGACAACTGCTGAACATATCCAACTAAGGCTTTGTGTTCTCGTTTCAACTTCTTATACTTCCCTTCTTTCTTGAATAATCTATCCTTGAGGGCAAGGAAGGAGTTATCGCACTCCTCAACAATATGTGCACCAGTAGGGCGTCCCAAGTCAAGAGTGGTGACCACATAATTTTCGAGGGCTGCTTCATTCGGTCACACTTTCGATTGGAGTAGGACAACTTAGCGTGAAATCACGAGCCATCCTCATCAGTGGAGATCTTTGAAAACTTTCTTGCCTTCTTCTTCGGTGGAGGAGCACTGATCCAGTTCAAAAACTCTTCCATCTCAACTGCTGGATCAACCTCCTCACTCGGGCTTCTTCGCATTCTGTCTCTAAGCCAATCGGGCACCTCGTATAATATATCAAAGGGCTGCTGCTCCTGTGCCTCGACTTCTCTAACTTGTTCCACTTCTTCCTCATTCTGGCGAGGCTCATTGTCCTCGAGTGGCTGAGTGTCACCTGACACTATATCATCATCATCGCCATCATTCATGGCCGCCTCTATCTGGCGGGGTGGTAATAGTCCCCTCATCTCATCCTGGCACGGTCAGCAATCCCTCATGGTACATTGGCACTGCGGCCCGGTAGGCTCCCGTGGAGGTTGAGGATATCACTCTGTATCTCCGGTACCTGATTCAATGTAACCCTCTGATCAGCAAATAAAGACACCTCCTGTATGCTTGGAGAGCGTGTCTCCAAAGGTACTGCCACTGTAACTCGTGGAGGTTCTGGCTGAACTATTTCTTTCTTTCTGGACTCTGGGCCTCTTGTGATCTATTTCTTCCTTCCTGTGGTGGGCGTCCTGTGATCTCCCATTAAGTTGTAGGTCAAGGCAATTGACCTACTTTTTAATCTGTTCACCCGTCTATCAACCCAAGCCCTGGTGAATGTCATAACTGGGATGGAAAGAGTATCAAGATCAGCAACCTCGGGCTCTGACCAATCTATAGGTGGAAGTGGAGTATCCCGAACAGCTGCATAGTCTGGATGAACAACATCCATGTCCTCATTAACCTGGTCCGGAACCGGAACTACCTCACACTTCCTGATCAGAGTAATCGGCAACCGAGAGAACATTCTCTTCCTCACTTCAATCTCATCAACTGCATCAGCCCAGTAATCCTCAATGGTGGCCTTGTGTTTGAATTCCTCTGACAACACCCAGTTGATGTTATGGTGTGGGTCATAGGGTTGTCTACTTGTGTGATATGAGAAATGATGAAATTGAAGCTCACTTTCAGCTTCTCTACATGCCTGTATCGAAGGACAAACCTCGTCCGAGTTGCCCATCACAATTGGAAACTCTATCCCTCCTTTCTTCTTTTTCTTCTGGATTTTGTCAAAGGCGAGTAACTGTCTAGCTATCTCTAGCATTATTATTCTGTCTGTTGGGTACTTAGGCAGCCTATATGGGTATGAAGAAAATCCTTGCAGCCTAATGTATGAAAATCTTGGAAATTGTATAAACCAGCACCCATATCTCTCAATTAGCTCCTGGGCATTCCTAGAGATTCTGCACTGTAACCTCTCCTGAAGCAGCCTTGTGATGTACATGGTGAATGAATCGTTGACACGTTTATAATAAGTTGTGCTCGAAAGGTGCAACTGCGTACACGCCTCGTGAATTTTGAACTGGTGAGAGCCACAACCGATGGGTTCCTTGTAAGAAATTCCTCTGTACCTCGTCATCCGTGCCAACATGTAAACAAGATAGGAGCTCATGTAAAACGTTTTCGTCCTCCGCAAGCTCAGGAGTTGCTCATGTATATTATCACTAATCATCTCAGCCCAATTGACATAATCCTTGCCCTCCAACACCAGGTTGATGTAATAAAACATCCAAGGCTCAAAAATATAGGACTGTGGGCATCCACCAACCCTGCTCAGCAACATGATAAGATCACAATATTCCTGCTTCAAGTCCTCTGCTATGATCTGTTTCGGCAACTTCGTACGAGACGGCTTTGGAGTGCTCATCCAGTGAGTGTTAATTGTATCCATGCATCGTTCAAAAGCAGAAGCATACATCCGCTCCGCTCGCTCCCTGGACTTGTAGATCATGTTTCTGTGCACCGGGATCCCAAAAGCTTCACCAATGGCTGCCGGAGTGAGATTGGCAAGTACTTGGCCATCTGGTGACGTGATCGACCGGTGTTCTTTCTCGTAACAGTTGGCGCACTCCATAATCAACTCCGAACATTGAATAGCTGGCGGAAAACCAGCAGCTGCATATAGTCCACTTCGGACGATGTTGTGCGAAGTGACCGAAGCCCGATGACTTCCAATCCCAAACAGCCTGTTCTTGAGAGTCTCCAGGTTGACGGCGCCCAAGTTCGTGTCTGTCAACCTGCCCAATTTCGAAATGAACTTTGACTCCGGCATGAACGTTTTGCTCAGCTTCTTGATCGTAGCTTGTCTTGAGGCACCATTGTCCTTTCCGGTTGTCCTCGCTTCAGCCATCTGCAACATAACAAACGTTCATCAGCAATTAAATTTAATAAAATAAGGCATGATAGGGGCTGCAGTCGAATTCTAGAAGCTGCAATATCTTTCATGTTTGCAAACCTCAGCTTCTTCTCTTGAATAAGTTCAAATTCCGACACTTAGAACAGATTTCTAAGTGAACTCTGATGACCTTACTTCTCAATCAGCAATCAGCAATTTCAACTTCAACTACTTCGTATCAGCAATCAGCAAATTTTAAACTTCTATGACTTGCACTTCAAACCAGCAATCAGCAATCTCACACAAGCAAGTCCGTGCTTTTCTCAACTATTTCAACTCAATACAAGGCATCCCTTAACCAGCAACTTCAACTAAGCAAATCAGATTTCAAACTTCAACTTAGCAAGGCCGTACTTCTCAAGCAATGGCGCACCTCTTTCAAACTTCTATAATTCAAGCAAATCAAATTTCAGCCACTTAAGTCGTACCTTTTACAAGCAAGCTCAATCTTCAGCAAACACTTCTCCACTCAGCAATGGCGTACCTTTCTCAGCAACTTCAATCAACTCTCAAGTGCGCCTCTTCAGCAACTTGCACTCCTTGGCAAAATTCGAACTTCTTCAAGCCCACTCAGACTTAGCAAATTCGCCTTTCTCAGTTGTGAAAATGAGTGAAAAACTTGCTCATTTTATAGCTAAAATTCAAATTCTAGAAGACGTTAATTTTAGCCAGTGCCATTAAACTCCACTACTCCACTTCAAGAATTCGAATTTTCCCTCTCTGGTGTTTCTGACACTTGTCTCCAGTCGTCGGGAATATTATTCTTCTAGAAACTTGACTTTGACTGGCGTTTTGGATTACTTTTCGAAAAATTCGAATTTAAATTCATCTTCTCTTAACTCACCAGCCGGAGCTTTGTCACTTGAATTCGAATTTTTAACTTCATCATCTGCTCTGGAAAATTCATCTTTGAAGAGTTTAATCAAAATCATCTAGGCAATTCCCTTTGGATTCATCGTTCGAAGAAAATTCACTCTGAAAACTCATTTATTCACTTTTGCCTTAGAAAATTCAAAATTCTCCCTTAGGAAAATTCATAACTTAAGCACTGATCAAATTCCTCACTGAAAAAGTGTCGGCGAAGCTTGAAAGATCTGGAAATCCATTCATCATCACAAATGTTCAGTACCCAGAAGCAAATTTTCGTCAGAATGTCTCGAATTCATGGGTACCCAACGAACGGGTTCATTTAATTTTTTGAATTTTGAACCTTAGAAAAATATTATTTCCATCATTTTAAATTGTTCTTCGCCTGTGATCACTTTGTGTTGTTCTGACCTCTTGAAAAAAATTTGAATCACCTTGCATTATCATCGTCTCTGACTTCATTACTGAGAAAGTTGCTCGTGCTCCGGAAAATTCTATCATCTGAGTTCTAGGCATATTTTCCAAGGAAAATAAATTTGCCTTAGAAAATATTTTAAAATCATCTTGTACTTTTGAAATCTTGCCTTAGAAAAAATTTGATTGCCAGTGGAGAGGAATCTTCATTTAGAAAATTTTTATATCAACTTCATTCCCAGCACGCCTTGCACATTTTATCTCCACTTCATCACTTGGAAAATATTCATTCAAAAGCCCAACGCCTTAGATAATTTTTAACACTTAGAAAATATTTCACTTTCCACTGAGGCGCCTAGCACACTTCAAAACATTTCAACGCCTTCAAGATATTTTAAAATCACCTTATATCACCCTTACTCCCTAGGCGCGCATTTCATTTTAACTCTCAACACCTTGAAATATTTTCCAACGCCTTATATCACCCTTCAAACATTGGCGCATACTTCACACTTAACGTTTTATTCTTAACACCTTCAAAATACTTTCTAACACATTCCAAACGCCTTAGGAAATATTCCTAACACCTTATGACTCCCTTCACACGCCTAGCAAGGTTTTCACAAAGGCCCACCACCTTGGGCGCATTCTACACATGAAGAGGGATGACGCCTAAGCTTTCACCACCTTTCACCACGCTAAGTAACATTTTTCACCTTATTTACCACTCGTATTTACCTTTCACATGCAAACATGGGCGCATTTCCTTGTAGGAGGAGGACGAACTTGCAAATGCCTTCATGTGACTTTTCAACTTCCGTTTTTTGTCTTCATGTGAGCTCATTTGGGCGCATTTAGGAGGGTGAGGAGGACGAACTTGCAAGTTGGGCGCATTTTCATACTAGTGGAGGATGAAATCTCCAACATCTTTGGGTGACCCTTCACCTTCCAAAATTTTGTCTTGACTTGCATGATTTGGGCGCATTTTACCCCCTAAGGAGGACGAGTTTGCTTTGACCTTGTTGACTCTTTGCAAGTTGGGCGCATTTTGATGTGAGAGAAGGATGGGCGCATTTCAATGAGGGTGGCGGATTTTCATACTTAGAAATTTTTTTTAACTTCCATCAACTTCCCTTGGGCGCATTTTGAGGGTGGAGGCGGATTTTCATGTTTGACTTTGCTTTGACCACCTTGTGAACTGGGCGCATTTCACCCCCTGAGGAGGATGGGCGCATTTGGAGGGGTGAGGCGGATTTTCATATACTTAGAAACTTTTTCAACTTTCCTTCTTTCATTTTGGGCGCATTTCACCCCCTGAGGAGGATGGAATTTCGTTGACTTTCTTTGACTTCTGGTGCCTTGGGCGCATTTTGACCCCTCAGCAGGATGAACTCACATTTCCAAAAATTTCTACGCCTCTAGCTGAGATGGGCGCATTTTCCATGCCTGCCGGACGAGACTCCAGACTTAGACAAAATTTTCATCATCCTCGCCAGCTTACGTGCCCTGCTATTTATAGTAAGTTCCCTGAATTTGCGCCTCTGAAGCTCGAAATGGCCTGAAATTTTGAACGTAGCATCTTCATAACCCTGTTAACCTGTCAACACTGCAACTTTTGGTCACCCTGCTATTTATAGCCTGTTTCTGAGGGTGGCTTACTATAAATAGTAAGCTCTTGTTGTTTTGTCTTCAGAGCTCCGTCCGAGGTTAGAGTGAATGAAGCGATCCTCACCACGTGACCTGTTGGTGACAACGGCGCGTAAGCTTGATTTACTATTTTTAGCGGTTTCAATTTTGACTTACTATAAATAGTAAAGTGCTCGTTTGACACGAAATTTCACGGCCAGACTGACTGAAGAGCGGTGATCATGATAGTTTATCCGGATTTTGAAGATTTTGACTTTTGATGCCTATTTTAGGCTCGAGGCTAAAACCTAACACCTTTACATCATTATCAAAAAGATCTCGGATTTGTCTTCGTTTACGTAGCATTCGTCGGCTCATTGAATCTGACTAGCTGGAGTGGCAGTGCCGGGACATACACTAAAATAGCAAGAGTTCCTTCTTGGTGGCAATCCCTCGTTTGCATGTCACACCATCAGCGAAGCTCGAAAACCCATCGGGAATCACGACATGATACAAGAAAAACCGACATGCAAACCCTAAAGAAAATAGCCTGAAGGTGAATCTGAAAGTGATCGTCTCATCTTGCATGTTATATCGTTGCAAAAGGTCTCGAAAAACCCGGAAGGAATATCGGACATCTGAAAGAAAATCCTCGCATCGGATACTGAAATTCATCTTAGGGCCGGTTGCTAAAAATAGTAAGTTGTCCGTTTTTGCTCAAATTTGGCATGCAAGCAGTCTGGTATACTCTGAATGCCGTGTGATGATCGGAATCTCAAAAATGCTGACAAATTGCCCTGAATTGCAGACTTACTAAAAATAGTAAGTACCTCAGAATTCGATGAAAACTGGCTGGAAGCCCGCTGGATGCCTGCTGACAACATTGTTAAGTTCAATTTTCAATTTACTGACTTTACTTGACCTTGAATTGACCAGAAAAGATGAAACCCTAATTTTAGACTTGGCCAATATTTTCACGTTTAAGCTCAATGACGACACAACCCCCGGAGAGACGGACACCAAAAAAAGAGACAGAGCGAGAGAGCGAGGAAAAACCCAAGCCAAAAGACCGGAACGGAGCAAAAATAAGGGGGTCCCCATCTTGAATGGGGCGATGTGTGAAAAGGTCACAACAGATTCCCGCCTGCAATAGATTGTGCAGAATTGATGGTGGAATGTGCTATCCACTATGATGCTCAAAAGAGGCAGATCATTGCACCGGATGGCAGAATTCTAGCACACTTAGGCGAGATGGCAATCCAAGAAACCTTCGGCATCCCAGAGCATTCACGGACGGTCTATAAGACCAAAGAGGATGCCAAGAGGTTATATGACAGCCAACCGAACTTATGCACTACAACTGTTAACAAGGCGTGGTTGGACAAACCGAAGCCATCAATAAAGAAGATGCCCAAAAGACCTCGCCGGATGGACTTCAAAGAAGATTTTGGAGACATCATCCTGATGCTGAAAAGAATAGATGGCAACCCGCAGGGTGCATTTTTTGAGAGCTGGATGTACTATTTCATAGATGAGATCACTTCTGGCGTGAAAATGTTCAATTGGTCACGGATGATAAGTGACAACCTCCACGAGCAATTGATCAATCTGGAAGAGACTAAGTCTTTCCATATGAGCTCGTATGTTGTCTACTTACTGGCCAGATCATATAAGTATCCAGGACTAACTTGCAAGGGAAAAGTTGGCAGCGGAGAAAACGAACTCAGACCGTACGATTGTTACCCGCAACTCCAGTTGAAGGAGAAGTCTCATTTCAGAAGGGCACATGATGCATTCTTAATGCATATCACCAGAACGCTTCAAGGGGGAATACATCAGAGGTTGATTCATGAGGCGAAGAGTCTAATCAGTAGATATGGGTCCTGGTTCATCCAATTCCCAAAATTTACATCTATCAGGATCCAAGGATTTACTGGAAATCCTTATAAGTTGCCCATTTATCTGACAAATCGGATGGTTTTGCTTGAAGTCCTGAGGCAGCTAGAGGAATATCAGAACATTCAGAGGCCAACCAAGAAGGCATCTATTACATTCCCATTGTTCATCGGGAATATGTTGGAATCTTGTCCGTCCTCACAAGCAGCTAAGAGTGCTAGATTGGAAATCCAGTGGTACCCATTTACAGCCTACAAGTCCAGGGTCAACTTTGACCCACATCATAATATTTGGGCAGTAGAGGGGAGAAGGTACAAGCACAGAGTGGAACTGGAAGACTTCTGAGCTGATGCCGCTGATGAGTATGAAGTCAGATGGAGATTGTGGTCCAGAATGTCACTAGACTTCATGAGGGCAATTGAGTTCTGCCAGATACCTGATCAGTTACAAGATGATGGGAACTATATCCAGCCACGTTTCGAGGAGAGTCGACCTCTTCCTCCAGTGAGATGGTCAAAACCTGAGCATTCAGACTTAGCAACGCTAATGAGGCTGGTAGTCAAGTACTCTCAGTGGTGGGTTGACCATCATGTCCAAGAAATGAGGCAGAGAAGAGTAATGCTCACGTATGATCTACTGAGCGAAACAGAGTCATATTCTTCCAATGCCAGTGCTTCCCATCAGGACTTGGTTGACATTGGAGAGAAAAGAAAAGAAATAGTTCCGAGTGCAGAGCCTGCTTCCAAAAGACAGAAGGGAGAACCATATCGTTCGGCAACATCCCGGAATATTGATGAGCTGATGGCTACCATAGATGAGTCCTTGGTAGAAATAATTGTACCTCCTACAGTTCAGGAAGAGAACAATGAACCTATTCAGCCGGATGATGAGGAGCCTGTTGTGACCTTTTTCACACATCACCCCATTCAAATGGGGACCCCTAATTTTTTGCTCCATTCTGGTCTTTTTGGCTTTGGTTTTTGGTCTCTCTCTCTCCGTCTGTCTCTTTTCTATGGTCTGCTTTTTGGGGCATTCCCGTCTGCAAGCTTAAACGTGAATTTGGCCAAGTCTGAAATTAGGGTTTGAGTCTTTCTAGCCAATTTGAAGTCAAACGAGGTGAATAACTTGAAACTTGAGCTTAACGTTCTTGTCAGTATGCTTCCAGCAGGCTCTCAGCAAAAATTTATCAGATTCCAAGGTACTTACTATTTTTAGTAAGTGTGAGATTACACGCGATTTGCCAGCTATTTTGAGATTCCGATCATCACACTGCATTCAGAGTATATCAGACTGCTTGCATGCCAAATTTGAGCGAAAACGGACAACTTACTATTTTTAGCGATCGGCTTAAAGCTGAATTTGAGTCGGATCACGAGTTTTTCTTTGCATGTCTGGATATTCCTTACGGGTTTTGAGACCTTAGCGATGATGTAACATGCAAGGCGAGATGACCACTTCCGGGATTCAACCTTAGGGCTATTTTTAGGGTTTGCATGTCAAGGGTTTCTTTTGCATGTCGGGTGATTCACATGGGTTTTCAAGAGCCCGCGATGGTGTGACATGCAAGCGAATTCCCACTCAGTAAGGGAACTTGCTATTTTAGCGAGGTGTGTCACAGCGGTAGCCACCAGGCGATTCGATTCGAGCTAATGCATGATGCCACAAAAGCGAAGACAAAGCGGAGATCTTTTGATACATGCAGTGCAAGTTAGGGTTTCCAGCTTCGGAGCCTAAAAGTAGGCATCAAAAGTCAAAATCTTCAAAATCCGATGTAAACCACTGCGATCAACGTCCCTCAGGCTATCTGCTGGTGAAATTTCAAGTCAAACGGAGCACTTACTATTTATAGTAAGTCAATTTGGAAACTGGCTAAAAATAGCAAATTGAGTGCATACGTCAATATCGACAGTAAGGTCACGTGGTGAGGAGCACCTCATTAAAATTTCAACTCGATCGGAGCAGTGGAGCTATCAGAAACATGAGCTTACTATTTATAGTAAACCACCTTCAGAAGCAGGCTAAAAATAGAAGGTCAGCTAAAAATGGCAGTATAGACAGGACAATGGAGCTATGAGGATGCTACGTTCAAAATTTCAAATTGATCTGAGCTTCAGAAGTGCAAAAACGAGAAGGCTTACTATAAATAGCAGGGTATGAAATACTGGCAGGGAACGAAGAAATTTTTCTAAGTATGAGTTCATCCTTCACACAGGGCAAAATGCGCCCAAGGGACAAGTGGTCAATGAAAGTCAACTCTTTTCATCCTGAAGGCATGCCAAAATGCGCCCAAGAGAAATCAGGAAGGTTGAAAAAATTTCTAAATCTGGATATCCTCCTGCCACCCCAAAATGCGCCCACATGCAAGCTGGAGACATTCAAAAATTTTCTAAGTATTAAAAAAAAAAAGTTCATCCTCCTTCATGGGTAAAATGCGCCCAAGGGAGAGAAAGGTCAAGGAAGTCAAAGATATTCATCCTTCAGCATAGGCTGAATGCGCCCACATGACAGCAAGATGCTAAAAAATTTTCTAAGGGAAGAAACTCGTCCTCCACCCTAGGCTAAATGCGCCCAAATCAGGGCATGTAAGGACAAAAGCTAATGCATTGGAGAAGATTCCACCTTTCAGCAAGCTGAAATGCGCCAGGTTTAGAAGAAAGTCAAAGGTCAAAGCATTGGCAAGTGTTTCGTCCTTCTACACATCTCAAATGCGCCCATCCTTCACTACATAGGAAATGCGCCCAAGTTCACAAGTAATCCAAGGTGGTCAAAGGCATTAAAGACTTCATCCTCTTGTATATGCAAAATGCGCCCATCCTCCTCTATGTCTCAAATGCGCCCAAAGTTGAGATGTGAAAGGTGAATAAAGGTAGTAAATAAGGTAAAAGGTGGGTGAAAATTCTCTGCTATGCATGGATTTGAATATTCCTCTCAAGTGTGCTACATGCGCCAAGGTGGTGGGAGTCATGAGGTGTTAGAAAATTTGCTAAGGCGTGGTGAAGTGATGCGTGTTGGAAAATATTTTAAGATGATGGAAATAAATTGTTAAGGCGTAATTTTAAAATTCTTCTAAGTATGCTAGGCGCCTAAGATGATTTTAAAATTTCTCTAAGGCGTGGGAATATTTTCCTAAGTGTGGAGTGAAATGCAAGTGGCAAATAAAGATAAAATGTGCCAGGCATCTCTGTGAATAAAATTTTCTAAGTGAAGTTGGTATTTTCATAGGCAAAGTGGATCGAGCTGGATATAAAATTTTTAAGGCAAAATTTTTCCAAAGAGATGATTTAAAAAATTTTCTAAGGCAAGATTTTCGAAGTGATTCAAAAATTTTCTAAGGCACAAAATATTTTCTCCCTTAGAAAAATGCCCAAGTCTAGAGAGGTGATGGAATTTTTCTCAAACATGAGCAGAGTTGCCAGAGGTGAAGTCAGTGATTGCCAGCTGCACAGAATTGATACAAATTTTCCAAGTCAGAGCAAAATTCTCAAAGGGGATCGAAGAACGAGGACAAAATTGTTGAAAGAATAATTTTCTAAGGTTCAAAATTCAGAGAAATAAAATGAACCCGTTCGTTGGGTACCCATAGATTCAAAGTGTTTTGGGAAAAATTTTCTTCTGGGTATCGAAGAATATCGATGAGGAGTTGATTTTAAGGTCTTCCACAGCTTGCCGAGGTTTGTGTGATGAAGATTTCAAGTGGGCACTAGGTTGATGAGTTTTCCTAAGGGAAAATTTGAAAATTTTCTAAGGCAAGTGTGAAGAAAATATGTTTTCAAGGTGAAATTCTCCAGACAATGAATTTGAAAGAAACTGCCTGGGTGAATTTGCTTAAATCCTTCGTGAAGATAGTCCTCCAGAGCCGGAGTTGAACGAAATTGAGTATCGGAGCTCCAACAGGTGAAATGAATTTCCCAAAGATGAAGTTTATCTAAGGCATGAACTTGAACACAAAGTTGGCGATGAACGCTTGGAGATCAAAGCATGAAAATCAGGTGAGTTAAGTTTATATCATGAAGTATTCTAATACCCCTCTCCTTGCTTGTTTTGCAGGAGAAATGTTGAGGCCAGAGCACGATGACTTGAAGTGGAAGCACGATGAAGATGAGTTACAATCTCGAAGGAGGAAAATTTGCAAGAAAATGGCTAAGTGTTAAGACTTAGTATAACTCAAGTAACGAAGATGAAGACCCTCAAGTGGAAGAAATCAAAGAACAACGCCAAGAAAGAAGATCGAGAACAATGTGAACACGTCTACAAATGGAATCTTCTAGAAGGATGATGGTGGACATTATGGCGCATTTATTACCCCACTCTCCTCTGTGGCGGTTTTAGGGCAATATTATTTAGGGCTGAGGTGGCACGATTCTGGCCACTCTATTGATTGTAACCCTAGCCGTCTTTTGGGACTTGGCTAGCTATAAAAGGGGGAGTCCCCCTCATTTGTAAGGCATTAGAAAATTAGAATTGGATTAGACATTGGAGTAGTAGACATTGAGAGAGCATTAGCCTTAGAGCTAGATAGTGTAGTATTGTAGAGCATTTTGCATAATTTGGAGAACAAAGAAAGTTTTCCCTTTGAAAACTTTTGAGGAAATTGTTGTGTAACACATTTTATGATAATAGATCTTTTCATTGATGATGGAATTCGTCTTGTCATGAAATGCTAGCAAGGTTTCTTCTTCCTTTTGTATCCAAGTAGCTTAGTCTCATGCAAGTAGCTTACTTTGGTGTGTGGTGTTTTATTGAGATAGCTTCGCTTTATTCCATACCACTAGCGGCTTGTTGATGATAAGTCTGCCTTTTGTGGTCAACTGGACATTACATTGAGTTTAACTTCGGTTGTGGTTTACATACTTATATGCGTTGTTCTGATGGTGTATGTGTGTTAAATTATAACTTGAACATCTTTTGCTTTCCCTTGAAGATTGCACCGATTTTCTGCGAGGGTTGTCCGACGGAGGCTAGGTGAAATCCGGTTGAAAGTCTATTGAAGTGGCCCATATCACGCATTTAGAATAGAATATAAATTTCTTAGGCCTTATACCCTTTACTTTAGTTCATTTCCGGTTAAATTAGGAAACTTGCGCTCACTTGCCAAATCATTTGAATTACACGAAAGCCCTTTGTCTGCGTTTGTTGTTAGCCGTCGAACAATTGTGTAAGTCCCCTTGAAAATACCAGCAATATCATCAAAGCCAGTAGCCTATTCGCATAAGGAACCTTGGAGTTGAAAGCATGATCTTACTCGCAATCTTAGCATGCTGAATACTTTGTTCAAGAGAGGATAGAGCGTCCGTTGGGAGACTTTATTCTGTGTTGGTGCGGTCTCAAAAACCGTCAGCAGAGCCCTTGTCACCTACAGGCACGCGAAATACTTGGTTCAGACAATGAGATAGAAGTCCGGAATAATGACTTCAAGGAGGGAATGATTTCCGCTCTCAGGGAGGTTGTGGATGTTCCGAATGAGGAAGAGGTTCAGGTAGAAGATGGAGTCGAGCAGCCGACCATTCCAGATTGGCTGATGGAAAGAATGAAGATTCAACCACCTGCAGAAGCCCAAGAGGAGGATGATACTGCAGATTTCTTGGCAAGGTTGGAGCAAGTTGCAGTCAAGAAGCCTACCAAGAAATTCTCTACTATTCAAAGGGACGAGACAGGCAGCCGTTCCGTACACATTGCAGTACCCACAGTGGACAAGCCAGAAGACGAGATTACTCCTCAAGAGTATGCCATAACCACTGTAGATCTTGGCCCAGCCTCAAAAGGCCAAGTGGAGGAATTAGATAATTCTGTCTCGACCATCAAGGCAAGATTGGAAAAAGAAGTGGCTAAGAAGAAAGAGTATAAAAAGGAGGTTGAACGCCTTAAGGAGTACATACAGCATTTGACCCAACCACTTGATCAGGGTAATGCGGTAGCTCCTCTCATCCTCAATTCATCGAAGGAAGTGACCAAAGATGTACAGCACGGAGTGGTTACAGCCAGGGAGGCTCAGGACTGGATGGTGAGCAAGGGCACGGAAGCAACCTCGTTCATGGAAAAACTGGCACTTGCCTATGGGCGGACCTCTTCTTTTCTTTCCAGACTTATGGTTATGGCAGAGACATGGGAAGGTATTCCAGATATGCAGGAGAGGCTTATTCCAAGCCTTAGGATCTTGAAAGGCACTCCAAGGGAGGAATTGGTTGATAGAAGGGTGATTGCTGCAGGAGCAGCATATGATTTCCATCACTGGTTTTGGGCAGTGACTATACAAGAAGAAGTTCTGGAGAAGGAAAAAGTGGATGGGCTCAGAATTGAAGAACAGGTCAAAGAAATCCAGGAGAGGATTTATATGACAGCCACAAAAGTATTTGACCGTGAGATTGTCTGGGAGAACGAAATGCAGTTGGAAAGGTTGAAGCGTAAAGTTCAAGAGACTTTCTTCTCGGCCACTGGACCATTTCTGAGACAAGATTTTGCGAGAGTGGCAAGACTCTCAGCCATCCGAAATGATTTTGGGAAGCAGGAGGCAGATTGGGAAGGCACTTTTGCCAAATGTGCTGAAAAGTTGGACGGACTTGAATTCCGGATTAGCATGCTGCCACCCGTCACGATGGAGGAGGTCACCGCAGTAGTGTCCAGGTTCATCGAACGCAATGCTGCTCAGAAGGATAAGGACGCCTCTCCTAGATAATAGTTGCAACTGCCACTTTACTGATTGATTACTAGTTGATAACTCGTTATTTTGGGCAACCCTAATTAGGGTTGGGTTGTAATAATCTTGGCTGTTGATATTGTTTTAATCTCGGCCCTTCATTTGATTTCTGAAACTCTATATAAACTGATGCTCTCTCACTTTCTTTCGTGTGGAGACAGAGTATGAGATTGTTGCATTGAGACTATTTCGAATAATAAAAGCTCTTATGCATGATTTGCTTTGAACAACTTTTATTGTCAAATAGTAAGCGAGGTTGCACATCTTCTTCCGCCATAGATTAAAGTTAAAATTAGATTAAGTAGAATTTGCTTTGAAAGTTGGTTAAGTGAATGAGAGATTGATCGTATTGATCAATGGTGAAGTATTGCTCATACTTTCTTCGAATGGATGATTTGCATTCGATGCGTAAAGTTAGCCTAAGCTCATAATTGTGGAAGCTTAACTTTAGCCTCATTCGAGGCTTGAAAATTATTATCACACCCCTTGAAGATTGCACCCATTTTGCGTATGTTGTCCAGCAGGAGGCGAAACAAAGTGTGGTTTATCCCCTTCACCGAATCCTTACTGTCTCTTAAGTTCTTAGGCATAGAATAGACCTCCTCAACCCTTATTCTTTTTGTTATTTTTTTTGAGATCCACATTGAAAGTCCTAAGTGAAGAAATCCTTTAATGATAAATCCGCCTAAGTCCCACACTTGTGAAGATTTATTTAACGTAAGTCCCCTTGTTTATTACCAGCAAATCACAATGGCCATTGAGCTTATCCACATGTCGAGACCCGACAAAAGAAACCTTGGAATCGCCATATGATCTTCTCGCAATCTCAGCATACGCGGTGGTTTTTCAAGAGAGGATAGAGTGTCTTTGGACATTTTATTCTGTGTGTTCGGTGGATGATAAAACGTACACCAACAGACACAACACTATGCTCAGTTGGTAATTGTTAAAGGATACCCTACCAATCTCTTTGACAAAGGGAGGGCCATCTATTAAATAATGGATGTGTAAGGGACCACATTATAAGTCCATAGTTGGCGGAAAAGCGCCTGAGTGATGTTTCTCCTCCACAGCAAGCAGCCGATGTACCAAGATTTGAAAGGACAATCTTCTGGACCTTCTTACTACTATTTGTTCTAAAAGTCATTGAAGCTATGTTTGTTAAGGTATGTATTCTCGTTTCATGTACTTGTGAAGTTATTATAATGAAATGGAATCTTTATTGTAATTTGATATGGCATCTTGTTCACATATTATCAATGAAGAAAAGGAAAATTTTATTGCAATGTCATGTTAACACATTTACTTACTCATAGGATGTAAATTAACATCATTTTAATTTACGCAAAGGTTAGGTCGTTACATCAAAAGCAAAATTCATTATTCATTGTTTATTTTCAACACTTGATTTTTTGAACTTTGGCTGTGAGGAGAAAACAGGGGTTTCTTCTTCAATTTGATCATGGAGAACATCCATTCTCTTTGATTTGAGAAACCTACATGTTGTGACCTTTTCACACATCACCCCATTCAAAATAGCGACCCCCTAATTTTTGCCCCATTCAGGTCTTTTGGCTTTGGTTTTGGGTAGTTTTGCGGCGGTCTCTCCTAGTTCCGTATGTCTTTCCGAGAATGTACCCGTCTTTTGGCCCAATTTGGAATTTTGGCTAAGTCTAGAGTGTGTTTTGTCATATTAGGGTTTTTATTCTTCAGGCTTAGTTTGAGGTCAAATTGACTAAGCAAAATTGAAATCTGAGCTTGGCACTACAATCAAGAGGTTTTAGGCAAGCTCCCATTAAAATTTCACTGAATTCTGACAATTTACTATTTTTAAGTACTCCATTTGGGACCTTTTTCTCAGGGCTTTTGAAAATCCGACTGCTACATCATGTTTAGAGCCCTTTGAGCAACTTGCATGCAAAATTTGAACAAATTCCGAGAAATTACGATTTTTAGCAAGTCCACTTTTAGCAAGTATGATGTCACCCCAACAGTTCCAGATCTTCAGTTTCCAAAGCAGAGCAATACGTAACAAAAACAGCATTGAACGGAAGTCAATAGAGGCACATGCAATGAAATTAGGGTTTCATACTTTTATGCCTAAAATGAAAGGAAAAACTCAGGAAAACCAAAAAAAAGTGCATCCCATTGCAGTCAAAATCTTCCAACGAGTCTACAAGTGAAATTTGAGCACGATTTGTAAACTTATATTTTAGTAAATCATCTCCAGAACAAGTCCAAAAATAGCAGGTGAGCGTAAAAGGCAGGTGTGAACAAGTTAATCAGGCCATGAGGACCACGTTGAGCAAATGCCAAGTCTTGAGGAGTTGCAGATGTTTGAAAATCATAAGAACTTCAGAAGTTACTAAAAGTGGAAATACGAGGGCAAGCCGGGCAAAATTGACTGAGTGTTCAAAATTCACCTTTATGCATTAAAAACACACCTATGATAGGGGCATAAAAATATTCTAAGTGTTAGAAGCTTCTCTAACACTCCTCATGTATATGAGCCTAAGAGGGAGGCAAGAGGGGTTGAAAATTTCTAAGGCATTGAGATTCAACGTTATACCCCCTCAAATGCGCCCAAGGCATGATAGAAGTGCGCCCATAGCACAAGGTCAAATCTGCCCAAGGCATGATAGGAGTGCACCCAAGCACCAATGCTCAAATGCGCCCAAACCAAGGGAGCCATGAGCACTTTAAAACATGAGTCAAAAGCGCCAATGGCAAGGAGGCAAATGCACCCAAGGCAACGAGGGTAGAGGAGTGCAAACGGCAAAGGGGTAGAGGAACACAAAATATAAGGTGAGATGCGACAAGGGGTAAGAATGCACCCAACGCCTGGATCGAATATGCGCCCAATGAAGAATAAGATAGATGAAATATTTCCTAAGGCAAGAAACATGAAGCAAGACCCCTCTCATGCACCCAAGTTATAAGTTAATAGGCGCCTAGAACAAGGTAAGATATGCGCTCTACAAGGGAGATTCAAATGTGTTCATATCAAGAGGTTAGCTTGCGCCCAATATGAAGGAGTAAAGGAATTCAAGGTAAGGTGGTAATGTGCTAGGCTATAAGCATTCCAAGAAAACACCCCCTCAAGTGTGCCCATCATGAACAAGACAACATGAAAATACTCTAAGGCATGAAGAATTAGGAGGAAGACACATGGATGCACCCAAGGAGGTGGGGCCAAGTGCACTCAAGGAGGTAGGTTATAATGCGCTCAAGGCTTGAGGTCTAGTGCGCCCAGGGTGAAGACCGCAAATGTGCTAAGAAGAGAAATGATACGTGAGTCAAATGCGCCCATGAAAGGAGGGTAAAATGCATCCAAGTTAGACATGTGTATGTGCTCAAGTGATAAATAAGGGGTAAAATTTTAAAACTTGGCTTAGACTGGAATTTTTTCAACATCAAAGGGGGAATATTAAATGAGCCAAAGGGGAAATTTGAACTTTTACAAAGGAAAGAGACTTCGACAAAGGCAAGGTTTATGACAAACGGGACCCACTTTGGTGACAACTCGCCCGTCACCTCTCCAAAATTGGAAATTGCCGAGTAGTGGGAGAGAAAATTTAATGAATTTGCTAAAATAAAGTCCGTCACGAATTAGCAATATTCTTTGACATGATTATTTAAGCCACAAAAATTTTATTTTTTCTCACCTTTTGCAAGTGGGAAGTTGTGGCTTTGGGGGTGAGGAGAAAAACGTTGAGGTGAAGCTGCTGAAGTGAGCAAGTCAAATCAGAAAGCTAGGTGCTAAGGGTGAAATTTTTAAGTGCCAGAAGTAATATTCATACTGCTGGAAAAGTGTTAAGGTTTGGAGTTTGAATTTTTAATGTAAAAGCTCCTTATTTTCGAAGTTTGCTCCACATTTTGGCTATCCCAAGGTTATTCATTCTCTAAGTTTAAATTTTAATGCCTATCTTCTGTTTTGCATGATGGCTGAAGTAGGCAGAGGAGCAGCCAACAAAGCTACAGGCAAGGTTGCCAATGCTGAGTCAGGAAAGGCCAATATATCCAGGCAGGCGGTGATGAAGAAATTAAGCAAAACATTTCTTCCTAAATCCAAATTTACATCGAAGTTGGGAGAGCTAAATGATACAAATCTCAATTCATACAATCTTGGAGCACTCAGAGGTCAGATGTACGGGATAGGTGGCTATCCTCCATCAGTCATGGCACATCAAATTATGAAGAGTAGACTTTATGCAGCTGTTGGTTTTCCACTGGCTATCCAGTGTCCAGAGTTAATCCTGGAATGTGCCAACTGCTACAAGTCGGAGCGAAGGGTTATTATTTCCTCTGATGGAAAATTGTTTGCCAATCTTACACCTAAAGCCATCGGAGAGGCGTTTGGAATCCCTACTTTCGATGGGATGGTATACAGAACTTGGGAGAGGGCTGAAAGGATGTACGCTTCTACTTTTGAGAGATGTGCTAGAATGATAAATTTTGTTTGGATGCACAAGCCCAAGCCTCCTCACACCAAGCTCCCCAAGCAAATTATTTCAAATGATGTGAAGTAGGAGTATTGTGATCTAATAATGATGCTCAACCAAGTGAATGGAAGTCCTCAATCGTACATCTTCGAGCCATGTATGTTCTACTACATCGGGATTGTGCTGGAGGGGAAGGATTATGTGGACTAGGCAAGAATGATAAGTGATAATCTGGATGAACAGTTCAAGAATCTGAGGAGAACTAAAAAATTTTACATGAGCTCATATGTGTTATACATGTTGGCTCGAATGACTAAATACAAGGGAATAACTTATAAGGAGCCGATTGGGTGTGGTCCTGACCAGTTCAAAATTTACAAGGCTTGCCCACAATTGCACCTGAGCAGCACCTCCAGCTACAGAAGGGTAAATGATCCCTTCGCAATGCACATAGCCAGAACCCTTCAATGAAGAACTCAACAGAGGATATCATAAAAAGCCCAGAAGTTGATTGAGAGATATGGATATTGGTTTATCCAATTTCCGAAGTTCACTTATATCAGGCTACAAGGGTTTACATCATATCCTTATAGATTACCAAGGCACCCCATAGATAGAAAGGTGATGTTAGAGATATCTAGGAAGATCACTGCCTATTATAAAATTCAGAAAAAGGAGGATTGGACTTCCCGATCATCATGGGGAATTCAGATGAGGTTTGTCCCTCCTTGCAGGTAGCCAAAGAAGCTTAAGATGAGCTACATTTTTTCCACCTCTCATACCACAACAGCAAGCAAGATTTTGATCCTTATAAAAACATCAATGGTGCAGGGTGTGGAATATAGGCACAAGGCGCATATTGAGGACTTTTGGGCCAATGCAGTGGATGATGCTGAGGTTAGGAGAAGAATGTTTTCCAGAATACCCTTGAAAATGATCAGGGAATGTGAGATTGTTCCAGTTTCGGATCAGGTAGATGAGGACATAAATGTTATGCAGCCAGACTATGAAACATTCAGAAATGCAACGGTCCCACTACCTAATTGGTTAGAACTAGAAATTACAGACTTAGATACATTATGCATACCGGTTTTGACATTCACTAGAAATTGGGTAGAAAGGCACATGAATAGACTTAAAAGTAGATCAGTCCCCCTCACTTACAATTTGATGGGTTACCAAAGGCTACCAATAACTAGAAAAAGGAAACAGGTCGCCCAAGCGTCAGAACCGTGAAGAGAGGTCTAGGTTTAGCAGGTGCCTCAGAGGGTAGTGGAAGCATCATCCACGCCATCGCAGACTCGCTCTTCGAGCGTGCAGGAGGTCTCATTGTTTGCGAGCCAATAAAACATATTGAATGAGGAGCAAGAGTTTTAGGAGGTGAACCAGCCACCTCTTAGAGAGCCAGATAGTCAAAGTGTCAATGCTCCTAGGAAGGAAAATCAGCAAGAAGAAGAATAGGAGACAGGGACAAACACTTGCTTCTAGTAGTTGATTGAGACAGCTTTGGAGGAAGAGACTACTACAGGGCAGGAGGCGCAAGGTTCGGGAGAAAATACTCAACAGATGGAAAATGATGAGCCTGAATGGAATATTGTTAGAGAAGAAGTGCATGGAGAGGAAGCAAGAGGAATAGCCACTTATTATTTGTGACCCGCAGCAGGCAGTGCCAAACTGGCTCAAGGAAAGAATGAGAAGGGATCCTATTGAGGAGACTGACCTAGCAATTGAAATGGAGGAATTCCTCAGTAGAATTGACAGATTGCCAGAAAAGAAGAAGGCCAGGAAGTTCTTGAAGATATCTACAGATAAGTCTGGTTCTTGCACACTCCATGTGGCTGTTCCTAGGGTAGAATGTGACCAAGATGAGGCTATCCCAAAGAATTATGTAGTCACTATTGTGGAGTTGGGCCGCCCTATAGGAGCTCAAATAATTGAAGAATGTGATAGCTCCTATCAAGCTCTTAAAGATAGGTTGCTTTGGACAAAAGGGAAGTATAAAAGATTGAAGAAAGAGCATAAGACAATGGTTGGCTATGTGCAACACTTAGCCCATCCGTATGGACAAGAAAATCCAGCAATTGATCTTCCAGCTGAACTTCCAAGGGAATCGGTCAGTGGCCTAGAAGATTTAAAGAGGATGGCTCAAGAAGCAGGTAAGTGGGTTGGCCATATTCACGCAAAGACAAAAAAGTTCATGGAGGATCTCGCCCACTCTTTTCAGCAAGCCTCCAGTATTCTGACACTCATGGGCAATGTTGATCAGGCCTGGAGTGAAACCCACATTTATCAGAATAAAATTGTTCCTCGCTTGGCAACTTTAATGCATATGCCCATACAGACTTTGGTAGGAGTGATTCAGGAGGGCAACATATATGACTTCCCCAGTTGGTATTCCTCAACAGTCACAGGCCGAGGCTTTTTCGATGCAACTCAGGAAGAATCAGCCAGAGTTAGAAGGGCCATGGGAAATATTCAAGAGGGAGTCTTGAACATGCTTGAAGCATTATTTGCTAAAAGGTTGACTCTAGAGGAAGTGACTGCGAATGGCCTGAAGAGCAGATTGGAGCCTTTCTTTTCAAATGTAAGGTCATTTGCCCAAGTAGATTTTGAAAATGTTTCGACCTTCTCCAATATTATTCAGCACACTCAGGATGCCTTAATTGCTTGGAGAAAATTTTGTATTCAACAAGGGCAAGCGGTCATGGTGCTTGAGTTTCAACTCAACCATATTCCACCCATCTTAGTTCAGGAGGTTGAGGCAGTATTGGCTAGATTCATCAAGTTTGCGGTCAGAGAGAAGAAGAATGGGAATGCCTTCCTAGATGATGACCTTTTGGATGATAGTGGGCATTAAATGCTCATACTAATGTAGGGAGAGAGTGGGAATTATGTGCTCATTTATTACCCCACTCCTCCACTTTGTGGTTGTTTTTAGCAAAATCTTGAGTAGGGATTATGTGGCTCAATCTGAGTCGTTCATTGTAATTGAAACTGGACCAGCTATAAAAGGGGCATCCCCCCTCATTTGTAAGGAAGGAAGGAAAGTTTTCAACTAAATACTTTGTAAGAGACTGTTGTGAACACTACCACAACCAAAAGAGTTGTCATTGCTTGTGATTTCATCTTTTATTGTGGACAGCTAGCAAGGTTTCTTCATCCTTCCAATTAGCATAGAATCTTAGAGTAGAACTTAGATAGAGTAGAAAAGATTTTATTTCATGCAAGTAGATAATTGTGGAATGTGGTGACTGATTTGAGCAAGCTTCGCTAGTCCATACCACTAGCGGGATCACTGATAGTGGGTTCACCTTGTGTGGTCAACTAGAATAGTTGAGACCTAACTTCGGTTATAATTTACATGTTGGTATGCGTTGTCGTGCTGGTGTCTTCATGTTAAATTGTAATATGAATATCTCTGGTTCACACCTTTGAAGATTGCGCCAGTTTTGTGGAAGTTGTCTGAGGTGAGGCAAAGCAAAGCTTGGTTGAAGTTTGTGAGATTTGATCACCATGTCCCATGCCTAGGGAAAATTAGAGATTTTTCTAAATCCCTGCAGCCATTCAAATTCAGCATTTTCTGGTTAGTTTAGGGAACTCAAGCTTCATTGATAAATCTCCCGAATCTTGAAAGTCCCTTTCTCTTGAGTGAACAATTGTGTAAGTACCCTTGAAATACCAGCAAAATCACATCAAGCCAACTAAGTCTACGTCCATTGCATGAAGGAACCTTGGAGTTGAATGCATGATCTTTTGCAATCTTAGCATGCAAGAGATTTTGATCAAGAGAGGATAGAGCAACCGTTGGAAACTTTACTCTGTGTTGGTGCGGTAATAAAACACCCGTCAACACTACAAATGAGAGATACCATCCAAGGGTTGTTGTTTTGGGTGGCTTCGCTCAAAGGTCGCATTTGTGCATATTGGAGACACATATCCCAAGAAATATCGGGGCATATTGTGCAAATCAGAACTTCATTGAGGAAGTTCATTGCTAGACTTCAATTATTTGTTGTTACCCCTTCATTCAGCAAGTTAAACTGTTGCTACAGCAAGTACAATTACTAGAGGTCGTACCATTGCTGGATTGAGGCATGTGGTTGCTAGGAAGAAAGCGCCTAGGTTTTGCTTGCCAGTTTGACTCATACTTGGCATCTCATTCATAGACATTGTTTGGAATTCATTCTATCATGGAGAAAATCAGTATTTTGTACAAGGTGTCCATTAATAGAGATTACCAGTTGACTGATATGATAATTTCAGACCTGCAAATAAAAGATTTGGCTCTCGGGTATGATTGATATAGTAATTTCTGAAGTATCAATAAAATCTGAAGTGAAAGTTTATAATATTTTCTTCGGAATTTCTTTTGTTGCATTTATCAATATTCTTCATTGCATTACCTAGTAAACAATCTAGAAAAAACAATAAAACTCAAAACAATCATTAAACCAGTACAAACCAGATAGGCAGATTTGTTAGTAAATATCTCAACCAGGGGTGGGATATTTCATCCGATAATTCAGAAAATGTGGTGCTTATTGATCGAGTTTTGACATCAAAGGATAATTGAAAATTTGGAATTGATTATATTATGTCTCCCGATGATAAACATTTTGATGATGATTAATATGTTTACTATCCTATGAAATGCTTAGTCAAATTAATGTTTAGTCAAATTAATGTTCAGTCAAACTAATGTTTATTCAGATTTATGAATTCTCAAATTATCTTGCAAAATTCAATGCCATGACAAATCAATTTGAGTGGGTAGGGAAATCCCTGATGAGGCCAAGGCCAAACCAAGCATAAGGGGGTATACAATTGTTGGGAATAGAATGCCTTTTAATTGCAATCATAAACATATTTCATGTATCTCCTAAGTCCTTTGAAAGTGTTCCCCAACACTAGGATTAGAAAGAGATTAAATTCAAATGAAATGAACATATAAGTTGACATTTGTGATTATTCATAAATGATAGGAACACATGGGGTGCCCACATGGAAGGTGGAACCTACCTTGCTTAAGTTAACTGTTTAGACGATTAATAACACTTCAGTAATGCATGTAAAGATCCTACAAATTAGGGATTGATATTTACATGAGTGGAGTTCAGTTATGGTTCAGTTATCTTCAATTGCATGTAGTTAGTTTGAGTTGAATGCTAGTTGACTTTAGTTGACTTGAGTTGCATGACTAATAACTTCAGTTGCATGACAGATAACAGGTGGATACTTTTAATTAAGTGGGGATGATCAATCATGCATAATGTTTGCATGAATTGGTGGAGAGATATGTTTCAATTAACTAAGATTGACTTGGACCCACCTTGGGCGCCCAAGTTGGCATCTTTGAGTTAACACCTTTCGCATGAGAAGATATTTACAAGGCTTGGTTAAGTGGGCCCATTCTTGGGTGCCAACTTTGAGGAGAAGCTTGGAAGATATTTTATTGACCAACAATCAATTAAGTGTTTAGTTTGGGGTGCCTAAATTGAGGAGACTTTGGTTTTGAATTCATTTTACAGTGTGGAACTCTACTTGCACAATCTAGGCATAGATTTTTTAGAGGAGCTTTATGCTCTTTTATTTGATAACTTTTATGAGTTTACATACTCATTAATTGTCTATTTATTGTAGCAATTGCATCATAGTTTAAAGCAGGTTAGCAGGTTGAGCTTGTGCATGTGTGAGGGTTTGAAGCATGGCATGGGATGTGTAGATTCATGCTTGGTCACATCGAATGCATGGATAGTTTGTAATTGCAGCAAGTGTATGAGATTTTTCTGTAGGTTGTGAAGAAGGATTGTTGAAGGCAAATGAAGCATATCAATCAAGGATTGATACAGAATTATTGTAATCTTGTTCTAAGGTTAAATAATACAAGCACTATTGATTCCAGTGGTGGAGTTTTTTCCCAAAAGGGTTTCTCCACGTATATGTTGTGTCACTTCTATCTTATTGTCTCATTCTTCTACAATCTTCTGTCTCTTAACAAATTAATCATACACAAAGATTAACAAAGAAAACTTAATTAAATCTACAGTCACATAGGTTTACAAGTTCAAAGCTACAATATTCAGCTTCATTTTCAACATTTGGTATCAGAGGTAATGGTTGGGTAGAGTTTGGGATACCTTTCTCTTAAAAGTTTGAAGGTTTTTTGGCTGTAGTGGGAGTTTTTACTATTGCGTTATTGCTGATTTGTAAAAGAAGTGTGTTACAATGAGTTCTACTTCTTGTCTAGATATTGAAAGATTCAATGGATCTAGTTAGGAGATGGTTATCATGATGTCATGGATAGCTTGGTTACATGTTTCAATGGGAGCTTTTGACAATGATGGTTTGATGTTTATCTTGTTGCCATGTATAGCTCGGTATCACAGTTTAGTGGGAGCTTTGGTAGGATATGGTTATCTTCATGTAATTTGAAGAGGTTTTAACATCTTGTTTCATGGAGGACCCTTAGAGTCTTTGGTAAAGATGTTATTGTTCTTCCTTTTGGAGAGGATGTAGTTCTTTTTGGTTTTGAGAATTGATCATTTGCTTGGAGCTTCATGATTATGCAAGTTGCATTTGAAGTTGGCATGGATTGATTGGTGGGTGCTCATGGATACTAGAGAGACTTGGGTTAGGCTGGATATTTCTTATGTTAAGAGATATGTGTTAGAATGGTTACTTGTTATAAAAGTTTTTCAACAGTAAAGACCAAGAAGCCTACACCTGGAAATGGATGTGAATCCATCATAGACCTGATGAGAAGGTTGTCTTTATTGAAAGCCTATATTGCTTGGTGTTGTATGCACAGGACAATCTTGTATCCCACTCTTGGTCTACTCAACAGGTAAATGACCTAAGAGGTGTTTCCCACCTGATTATTAGATGCATTATTTATATGTATCTTGTCTTCTCTTATGCACTAGTCTTGAAAATTGAGTTCTAAGGGATTGTTGAGAAGTAGATGCATGATTTGATGTATTTCCATTGTTCTCCTTGCAATCTTGAACTTGAGTTAATTCTGAGGATTTGGGTAGGAGAGGTATGGGAGATAGTTAGTGGCTTTGGGCATATTCCCTTTTGTTGTGGGAATGTTTGGCTAAGTTTGATCTACTTTTTGTGAGAGGTTTGCATCTAAGTTCTGCCATGTTTCATTATAAGTTGAATGGTTAGATGTTGAAATCCTTTCAGTTTGGGAGTGTTGAAAGAGATCTTACTTTACATAGTTTGGCACATGTTAGTGTGGTATAAGAACATGGTTTGATTTGTAGGTTCTCTTTTGTGGGAATATTGTTTTCTTCTTGAAGGTTCTTGTGTTATGATATGTATTTTGCATATCATTGTATGCTTCTTTGACACTATGATAGAAGAGTTAGCCACATCCTGTATGTGAAGTGCTATAGGAGGACTTGTTAATGTTGTGATCTTGTTTTCGGATTTGACATTACCTATGCAGTGGGATTTCCAGAAGGTATATGTGATATGTATGAGAGGGACACCTCTCTTGGACTGGTTACACTTTACTACAGTGAGTTACTTTAGAAGTTTTTTTATCACATGTCTATGTGTGTTATTACCTTGAAGCCTTCTTTTGCAGGATGGTGGATATATAGGGACTTGTTTGCAGATTTGGGTTCTTATATTGATAGCATAAAGTTCTACCTATGATAGTTTGGTTATAGAGACTTGGGAAGGTATTGATTAAGAAAGTTGACACTTTGATCAATGTTGCAAATTATCTTACGAAAGCAGTTCCTACAAATAAGTTCTCTTGGTGCAAGAAGGACATTGGACTTGAGTCCTATACTTGATTTATAATAATGATTCCTTGTTTAGAATAATTGCAATGTATAATGACAAGTGGGAGAATGTTGGGAATAGGATGCCATTTAATTGCAATCCTAAACATATTTCATGTATCTCTTTAGCCCTTGGAAAGTGTTCCCCAACACTAGGATTAGAAAGAGATTAAATTCAAATGAAATGAACATGTAAATTGACATTTGTGATTATTCCTAAATGATAGGAACATGTGGGGACACCCAAAAAGAGCTCCTACAAAATAGGAGCACATGGGGCGCCCACATGGAAGGTGGAACCCATCTTGCTTAAGTTAACTATTTGCAGGATTGATAACACTTCGATAATGCATGTAAAGATCCTACAAATTAGGGATTGATATTTACATGAGTGGAGTTCAGTTCAGTTCAGTTCAGTATCAGTATTAGTTCAGTTCAGTTCAGTTGCCTGTAGTTAGTTTGAGTTGAATGCTAGTTGACTTCAGTTGACTTGACTTGCATGACTAATGACTTTAGTTGCATGACAGATAACAGGTGGATACTTTTAGTTAAGTGGGGATAATCAATCATGCATAATGTTTGCATGAATTGGTGGAGAGATAAGTTTCAGTTAACTAAGATTGACTTGGACCCACTTTGGGCGCCCAAGTTGGCATCATTGAGTTAACACCTTTTGCATGAGACGATATTTACAAGGCTTGGTTAAGTGGGCCCATTCTTGGACACCAACTTTGAGGAGAAGTTTGGAAGATATTTTCTTGACCAACGATCAGCTAAGTGTTCAATTGGGGTGCCTAAATTGAGGAGACTTTGGTTTTGACTTCATGTTACAGTGTAGAACTCTACTTGCACAATCTAGGCATATAATTTTGAGAGGAGCTTTATGCTCTTGTATTTGATAACTCTTATGAGTTTACATGCTCATTAATTGTCTATTTATTGCAGCAATTGCATCAGTTTTTGAAGCAGGTTAGCAGGTTTGCAGGTTGAGCTTGTGCATGTGTGAGGGTTTGAAGCATGGCATGGGATGTGTGGATTCATACTTGGTCACATGGAATGCATGGATAGCTTGTAATTGCAGCAAGTGTATGAGAGTTTTGTGCAGGTTGTGAAGAAGGAATGTTGAAGGAAAATGAAGCATCTCAATCAAGGATTGATACAAAATTATTGTAATCTTGTTCTAAGGTTAAATAATACAAGCACTATTGATTCTGGTGGTGGATTTTTTTCCCGAAAGGGTTTCTCCACGTATATGTTGTGTCACTTCTATCTTATTGTCTCATTCTTCTACAATCTTTTGTCTCTTTCTAAAATTGGTAAAATTGATCTAAATAGATTAATCATACACAAAGAATTGTGAACAAAGAACACTTAATTAAATCTACAGTCACATAGTTTTACAAGTTCAAAGCTACAATATTACCTTCATTTTCAACAAAAATTTCATGTGGCAATTCATTAGCATCCAATGGCAGTGCAAGCATGGTTGGACAACTAAGGATGTTAAAGTAACCCAAAAGAGACTATGGCAACCATTAAGACCGCAGGAGCAATTGCCTAGTATAATTAGTACAAGTAGAAATTGAGAATAATGCACTAGAGATAATAAACCAAGATTGTTATAAAAATTCTCACAAAAATAGAGGTGTCTAGGAAGATTTCCATAAGAAGCATGGAACAAATTGGTAAATGACAAAGAAAAGGGTGATCAAAAATGCCAAATAGTGGAACGCCAAGGAGGCAAAAATGCAAACTCATTACAACATTGGAAAAAAGCCAACCAAAAGGAAGCCAGATCACCATGTGATTCAAAAAGTCCAAGAAATGTTTTAAATCACATGGCCATTTATTTCAATATTTAATGTTCCACCTAATCAACCAATGAAATAACAATAGAGTCTAAAAAAGGAGTATACATACAAGAAGAAATAACCAATAGTGTGATAGTTAAGCTATTGTGGTGTTGTTTTTGCCATCAAGGTTCAAACCCCACTAGGGTGTTATTGTTGAAGTTTATACTAGGGATGAGGTCCCCCATTTGTGACCTCACTGGTTCATAGCTTCGAGTCAAAAGCGTTTACCCCTTGGAAAAGAAAAACAATTTTCATAATTAGAGAAAAAATACAAAAAAAAATCGAATAATTTAAAAATCCCAAAAAGGGACATGTTGTGACCTTTTCACACATCACCCCATCGCAAATGGGGACCCCCTAATTTTTCCTTTGTTTGGGTCTTTTGGCTTGGTTTTTGGTTTCTTTTGTTGTCATCTCTCTTTTGTTCCGTCTGTCTTTCCGGGAATGTGCCCGTCCTTGAGCTTAAACGTGAGATTTTGACTGTGTCTGGGAATTAGGGTTTTGAATTTTCTGGAATGAATAAATTGAAATCTAAGCTTGGCGTTGCAGTCAGTAAGCTCCCAACAGGTCCCCAGCAGAATTTCATTGGATTCTGACAACTTACTATTTTTAGTAAGTGCCTAATTTGGGACATTTTCTCGCCATTTTTAAAGTTTTATCCATCACACTACACCCAAAACATTGTGAGCTACCTGCTTGCAAAATTTGAGCTAAAACAAACAACTTACTATTTTTAGCAGTTCTGCCTTCAACAGTCATTTTTAGGGTTCGCATGTTGGACTTTCAGATGCATGTCTAGAGATTCTTTGTGGGTTTTTCGAGACCTTCACAGTGATATAGCATGCAAAACGAGATGATGACTTTCAGTGATTCAGGTCTCAAGGGTCATTTTTAGGGTTTGCATGTTGGAATTTTCAATGCATATCTGCATAATCTTTCTGGGTTTTCTAAGAGCTTCGCAACGAGGTAACATGCAAGCAGAGTTGATCACTTTTTCGGGACTTGCTATTTTTAGCCAGTGCTCACATGTTGATCATTTTTCTAGGTTTTTCTGGGTTTTTTGAGATCTCTCGGGCAGTGCGACATGCAAACTCATCCGGCAGCTGATTGGTCACTTTTTTAGAGACTTACTATTTTTAGTAGGATCACTCTGGTAGCTACCCAACACTTCAGAATCGCGAACAAGATGACACGCAGTAGAAACGAGGTAAAACGAAGATCATTTGATTGACATGCAAGTCAGATTAGGGTTTCTAGCTTCGGGACCCAAAATGAGGGGTCAAACGCCAAAATTTCCAAAAACCGGTGTACCCCACTGCAATCAGTATCTTTCAAGGATTCCACTGGTAAAATTTGAAGGCAATCGGAGCACTTACTATTTATAGTAAGCCACTTATGAAACATGCTATAAATAGTAAGTCAGCAGCGGGTGCCAGTGTGAATAGGCAAGTCATCCCATGAGGATCACACCAGTCAGATTTCAAGTTAAACGAAGTTGTGGAAGTCTCAAAATCAAGCAGTTACTATAAATAGTAAAATACCTCCAGAAACCTGCTATAAATAGCAAGTTAGCACGAGATGGCAGTGTGAACAGATCAACTAGGTCATCAAGGTCTTGTGGTTGAAATTTCAGATCAATCCAAGCTTTAGAAGAGTGAAAAATCAGAGACTTTCTAAAAATAGCAGGTCAGGGCAAGCTAAAGACATCAGAAGAATCACCTCGAGTCTAGAAATGAGCTAGAAAATCCATCTAAGTCTGATAAATTGAAAGTAGCACTCCTCAAATCCGCCTTAGCAACCTGGGAGAGGTCAAGATTTGTCTAAGTCTGGAAAATTGGAAGCTCCATGGGTGAAATGCGCCTTAGTCAGAAGGAGGATAGATGAAAATTTTCTAAGTTATGAAAATTGTAAGCTCAGGGCCCCAAATGCGCCCTAGCCTTGAGGTTGGTTGGAAAAAATTTACTAAGTCTTCAAAACTTGAAGTACACCCTCTAAAATGTGCCCTTGGAAGGAGATAGCATGAGAAATTTAGTTAAGTCCTTGAAAGTTGAAGTAAGGACCCCTATATGCACCCAAGGTAAAGCGGGGCACTTGAAAAATATTCTAAGTACTTAAGATTGAAAGCTCTAGGTCCTAGATGCGCCCTTGATTGGAAGAAGAAGTCTGAAAATTTTCTTAGTGTGGAAAGCTAGAAGCTTGAAGGGCTAAATGCGCCTATCTTAAGGAAGGTGGAATGTGGAGACTCTCACCTCCAAATACAGCCAAGGGGGAGGAAGTTTAAGAAAAAGCCTAAGGCATTGAGTATGAGAACATCAAGGGCAATATGCGCCATAGGACAAAAGGTGAAATATGCTCGCAAGGAAGAGATGAAATTTGTCTAAGGCATGAAGAATTTGAAGATGAAGTGAAACTCAGACATCAAGCTTTCAAATGCACCCTCAAGGTGGAGAAATTTCTAAGGCACAAAATCCAAACACAAGGTTGTAAATGTGCCCTTGAAGAGGACCCTGTGAAATGAACACACAAGTCTCTAAATATGCCCAAAAAGCAAAATTATTGTTGATTTTTTATCTCTTATTTATCTTTTCAGCAAATATGGTAGCCTGGGATTATATTATTGTATATTTTAAAACATATAGATACAAGTGTAGTGTAGAATGAATAAGAATTATAGCTCTATGGGCCAAGGGTTGGCTAGGGATTTCAAAATTGACCATTTCATGCCACTTTGGTGACACCTAATGATGGTTCAACAGCATCATGGAGGTGAGAATTATCTTTGACTTTGTAACAAGTGATAGAATGAGTATAGGAGCTCCTATAGTCAAATGAAAACACACTATTATGTTATTGCTAGCCAAGGAATCAGAGCGTATGGTGGGTCATGTTGATGTGACTTTTGTGACCGCACCAATCAGCAGAACAAAGTAATCCGAAGGCTACTCCATCCTCTCTTGATCAAAGAATCCCGTGCGCTAAGATTGCAAGAAAGATCGCACGTTCAACTCCAAGGTTCCGAAATGCTTTGGAATACCCTCAGTTGGTTTGTTGTGATATGATGTTTACACGAGGGGACTTACACAATTGTTCATAAGGTTTGCAGCTGACAACAGATTGATGATTGGAAGGGAATAAGAGCAATACGAATGATTTAGCAATGAGGTATGAATTTTCCTAAAACTAACCAAAATTGTGCGGAATTGAATGGCTGCAAGGATTAGAAAATTTATGTTCTATCTAAGGACGGGACGTGGAATCAATCTTGACAGACTTCAACCGGACTCTGCTTCGCCTCGCGCTGGACAACCTACACAAAGCCGGTGCAATCTTCAAGGGGATGGCAAAAAAATTTCAAGTTACAATCCGGCATCAATATACTGTCAAGACGACGCATACCAGGACATGAATTATAACTAAAGTTAGCCCTGTAAAATTCTCCAGTTGACCACACAAGGCAGACTTGCCGTCAGCAAGCTGCTAGTGGTATGGACTAAAACAAAGTTGCCTTGATTAACACCACAAATCCACAACTAACATCTATTTGCATGAAATGTAAATTAGGCTACTTTAAACTACTTTATGCTACTTGAAGTAGAAGGGGTGAAGAAATCTCGCTAGCTATCCATAACAAAGACGAATTTCACCATCAATGAAAGATCTTTTATTATGAAAGTGTTCACAACAATCTCTTACAAAGTTTTCAAAAAGAAAACTATCCTTCTCCTTCAAACTATACTAAGCTACACAACTATCAATCTCTTTGCTCTAGTCTCTAGTCTGATCTAGTGTCTAACTCTAATTCTAATGAGTACAAATGAGGGGGGATGCCCCTTTTATAGATAGATCAGTCCAATGGACGGCTCAGACTACAATCAAATGAATGGCTTAGATTAAGCCACCTCAGCCCTAACCCCAAAAACTGCCAGAATGGGGAGTGGCACAATAAATTAATCACTAGATTCCCACTCACTCCCAAAATAGCAAAGGCAATTAATGCCCACAATCAATGTTCCAGAAGGTCATCATCCAGAAGTGCGTTCCCATTCTCCTTCTCCCTGGCTGCAAAATCAATGAACCTGGCAAGCATAGCCTCAACCTCTTGAACCGAAATCGGTGGAATATGATCAAGCTGAAATTCCAACACCGTGACTGACTGCCCATGCCGTGTGCAAGATTTTCTCCAAGCAACCTGTTGTGACCTTTTCCACACATCGCCCCATTGCAAATGGGGACCCCCTAATTTTGGCTTTGCTTTTCGGTCGTTTTGTTGTTGTCTCTCTTTTCTGCCGTCTGTCTTTCTGGGGATGTGCCCATCTTTGAGCTTAAACGTGAAATTTGGCCAAGTTTGAGAATTAGGGTTTCCATCTTTCTAGTCAATTTGAAATCATATGAAATGAATAAACTGAAAATAATGACTAACACTATTGTCAGTGTGATTCCAGCAAGTTTCCACTGAAACTTCATCAGATTCCGGCTAGTTACTATTTTTACTAAGTGTGCAATTCAGGGTGTTTTCTCAACATTTCTGGAGTTTCGATCGTCACACCACATCCAGAACACGTCAAGCTGCTCGCGTGCAAAATTTGAGCTGAAACGAACAACTTACTATTTTTAGCAGTTCAGCTTCCAGAGCAGATTCCAGGGTTTAGATGCGAAGTTTTTCAACGCATGTTGAAAGATTCCTTTTGGGTTTTCAGAGACCTTCGCGATGGTGTAACATGCAAAGCGAGATGATAACTTTCAGAGTTCAGCCTTCCGAGGGTATTTTTAGGGTTTGCATGTCAGGGTTTTCTTTGCATGTCTGCATATTCCTTATGGGTTTTTCCAGAGCTACGCAGTGATGTGACATGCAAACGGAGACAGTCACTCATTAAGCAACTTACTATTTTTAGCAGATACATTCCAGCGGCCGCCTCCCAGCACTTCAGAATCACGAACTGATCGCAATGCAACAGAAACGAGAACAAACGGAGATCATCTAATACGCATGCAAGTCAAATTAGGGTTTCCAGCTTCGGGACCCAAAAAGAGGTGTAAAAAGTCAAAAAATTTGAAAACCGATGTATACCACCGCGATCAGCATCTCTCAAGCTATCTGCTGATAAAATTTGAAGGCAAACGGAGCACTTACTATTTATAGTAAGTCATTTCAGAAACTAGCTAAAAATAGAAAGTCAGCAGCAGGCGCCGACGTCAACGGGCAGGTCACGTGGTGAGGAGCGCGTCATTCAAATTTCAGATCAAACGGAGTTGCAGAGGATGAAAAATCGGACACTTACTATTTTTAGCAGGCTGGTACAGAGGAATTAGGGTTTCCTAAATTCAAGGGCAAAACACGACAATTGTGGAAAAGCAGCATCCAGCCACGACCACCACATTTCAGGCATTCAGCATGTGAGATTTAAAGACATTCTGAGCAGTTACTATTTTTAGTAAGTTGCTAAAATAGCAAGTACAGACAGATATCAGGCATCAGTAGCACAAACACATCCTGAGGTTCAGAACAAAGCAAAATCCAGCCTTTTTGGAGCTTGAAATTAGCTTGAATTGCAAAGTTGACAAACTTTCTAAAAATAGCAAATTAGGGTTACCAGAAGAAAATCACCCTAAATCAGGCAAAGAGCATAAAATTCACTGAAATTGATAAATTTTCAAGTCCAGCCAGTGAAGAACGCCTTTAAAAGCTGAAGATTGGTGGAAATTCTCTAAGCACTTGAAATTTGAAGCTCTGAGGGCAAAATGCGCCCAAGCTTGAGAAGGGTACCATGGAGAAATTTGTCTAAGTCCTCAAAACTTGATGCTCACCCATCAAAATGCGCCCTTGTAGTTGAAGATTGCTAAAAAAATTTCTAAGTCTTCAAGATTTGGAGCTTGACACTCAAAATGCGCCCAAGTGCCAAGAGGTAGCTTAAAATCCTTCTAAGGCAAGTTAAAAATGAAAGCCCACCCTCCAAAATGCGCCTTCACTTGAAAGGGGAGTTAGAAATTTCTCTAGGGCATGAAAATGGAAGCTCCAGGGGCTAAATGCGCCCAAGCTTGAAGAGTCATGAAGAAATTTTCTAAGGTAGTGAAACTTGAACCTTAGGCCTTCAAATGCGCCCTTGAAGCTGGAGGAAGCTTGAAGATATTCCAAGAATTAGAAATTTGAAGTGCCACCCCCCAAATGCTCCCTTTAAGTGAGAGAAGTAAGTTTAAAAATGTCTAAGTGTTTCAAATTGAAACCTCACCCCTCCAAATGCGCCCTAAGGAACAAGATGCATGAAAATTTTTCTAAGTATTAGTAAATGGTAGGAGGACCCCCTAGATGCACCTGACTTGTGTGAGTTAGTAAAAAAATTCTAAGGCTTAGAAATTGAAAACTTGGCCTACTGGATGCACCCAACCTTGAGGATGAATGAAAAATTTGGTTAAGGCATTGAAAGTGGAAGTAGCTACCTCCAAATGCGCCCTTGAGGGGAGATGGCATATTCTAAGTGAAAAGAAATGAAAGTGCAAGGTATGAAATGCGCCTAGCTTGTGAAGGTGCAAGGAAAATATTCTAAGTTATGAAAAGTGGAACCTTCATGGTAGAAATGCGCCCTTGCCAAATGAAAAGCTTTCAAGTCAGAGCAAGGAAATGCGCCTGGAATTGAAGAAATGGGTTAAATGTGGTGAAAAATATTTTTCTAAGGTTCAAAATTCAAAAATTAAATGAACCTGTTCGTTGTATACCCATGAATCTAACAAGTTCTGAAGAAAATTTTCTTCTGGGTATTGAAGATCTTCGACAAGGAATGGATTTCAAGGCCCTCTGCACTTCGCCAAGGTGTTCAGGATGGAGATTTTGATTGGCGCAGGATTGATGAGTTTTCCTAAGGGAGAATTTGAAAATTCCTAAGGCAAAGTGAAGAAAATGTGTTTTCAAGGTAAAATGCTCTAGATGATGAATTTGAAAGGAACTGCCTAGGTGAATTTGCTCAAATTCTTCGTGAAGATAATCTTCCTGAGCTAGTGATGAATGAAATCAAAATTGTCAACGCTTCAGCTGGTGGAATAAATTTCTTGAAGAAGATGCAGTTGAAGTTAACACCTTCAAAAGATGATTCTAAAGTACATCTCTTAAATATGCCCTTGAGGAGGTTGAAATTCGGCTAAGGCACGAAGACTTTAAAGATGAAGTTTGTTAGAAGAAAATTGATAAAGCCCATCAAATCCGGAGATTACTTAGAACTTGGAGGTCAAAACGCCAGGATCTAGTAAGTAGAGTGGATTTATATTGTAAAGTGTTCTGATGCTCTTCTCCTTGCTTGTTTTGCAGGTGGAACGTCGAGACTAAACGGTGGTGACTTAAGGAGATGAAGCGAATACTTGGAGAAAATGACTAAGTGTTGAGACTTAGTATGTGCCCAACTCAAGTGACAAAGAAGAAAAGTTTTCAAAACTCTTGATGGAGAAAAGAAGATCGTCCTCAAGTACTTCTAAGTTGAGGAACAACATCAAGAAGAAAATCTTCATCAAGCAGAAGAATGAGATTGTGGTCTTGGAATTTCAAAATGAAAACGTGGGTGCCATGCCAAAAGTTGAAGCTGTTTGATCAAGTCCAAGAAGATCAAGAGCAATGTGAACGCGTTTCCAAGCTGGAATCTTCTAGAAAGATGATGGACATTAATGGCTCATTTATTACCCCACTCCTCTTGGTGGCGGTTTTTAGGGTGAATCTTGTTTAGGGCTGAGGTGGCACAATCTGGGCCATCCAGCCGATTGTAATCTGAGCCGTCCGTTGGACTTGGCCATCTATAAAGGGGGAGTCCCCTCATTTGTACATTCATGAGACAGTAGAATTAGAGTAGAAGTTAGAATAGAGAGACAAATTAGAAGTAGCTTAGTATAGATTGATAGTGTAGTTGAAGAAAGAAAGTTTTCCTTTGAAAACTTTTGCAAGAGATTGTTGTGTAAAACTTTCATAATAAAAGATCTTTTCATTGATGGTGAAATTCGTCTTTGTTATGGATAGCTAGCGAGGTTTCTTCATCCCTTCTATTTCAAGTAGTGTAGAGTAGCGTAATTTCATTTCATGCATGTAGTGGATAGGAATTGTGGAATGTGGTCTTCAATTTGAGCAAACTTTGTCTATCCATACCACTAGTGTGTTCGCTGATGGTGAATGCACCTTGTGTGGTCAACTGGAATATCATGTACTTAACTTCGATCATGATTTGTATGTTTATATGCATCGTTGTGATGGTATTTTCATGCTAAGTTGTGATCTGAACACCTTGAGCTACTCCTTTGAAGATTGCACCGGTTCTGTAGAGGTTGTCCGAAGTGAGGCAAAGCAGAGTCTGGTTGAAGCTTGTGAGAATTGATCACCATGTCCACGCCTTAGAGTAGATTAGAGCTCTCTAAACCCTGAAGCCACTTTAAATTCAGTACTTTCTGGTTAGAATAGGAAACTCGCACTTCATTGATAAATCTGTCGAATTGTGAAAATCCCTTCCTCTGCTGTTGAACAATTCCGTAAGTCCCCTTGAAATACCAGCAAATCACATCGAGCCAACTGAGACTATTTGCACTAAAGGAACCTTGGAGTTGAACGCATGAACTTTCTTGCAATCTTAGCGTGCGGAATACTTTGATCAAGAGAGGATAGGGTAGCCATTGGCGACTTTATTCTGCGTTGGTGCGGTCACGAAAAACACATCAACACAACCAAAGCATCCTGTGTATTCTGAATCAAGTTGGAGAAAGTTGAAATATTTTCAAAGTCATCCTGCACAAAAGTCTTCACCTCCGAAAAGAAAGGTGGCAGCCTACTCCTCAATCCATTTGTAGTCACCTCATCAGAATTCAGCCTTCTAGCAAATATAGCCTCCAAGGTGTTCAAGACTCCATCAATAATATTCATCATAGCCTTCCTAATTCTAGCTGAATCCGCCTGTGCTGCATCAAAGAAACCTCATCCTATGACTACTGAAGAGTACCAGCCAGTAAAGTCGTACCTATCTCCCTCCTGAATAACTCCTCCATCAATCAATGTCTGCAAGGGAGTATGCATCAAGGCCTTCAGACGCTGAATAACTTTGCTCTGATAAAAATGAGCATCACCCCAAGCCTGATCAACTACCTCCATCTGTGCCATAATGTCAGAAGCTTGCTGATAAGCATGAGCAAGATCTTCCATGAACTTTTATGTCTCGGCATGAACACTTGCAACCCATTTGTCTGCCTCCTGTGCCATCTTTCTCAATTCTTCCAAGCCACTAACTGATGCTCTAGATAACTCGGTTGGAAGCTCTATCGTCGGAATCTCCTGCCCACAAGGATGAGATAAATGTTGCATGTAGCCTATCAATGTCTTATGCTCCTTCTTCAATTTCTTATACTTGCCTTCAGTCCTGAGCAATCTATCCTTAAGCGCCTGATAGGAGTTATCACACTCCTCAATGATCTGTGCACCTGTGGGGCGACCTAACTCCATGGTTGTGATCACATAATTTTCCGGTACAGCCTCATCTCGATCACAATCAACTCGTGGCACAGCTACGTGAAGGGTGCGAGAGCCATCCTCATCCGTTGAGATCTTCGAAAATTTCCTAGCTCTCTTCTTGGGTGCTCTTCTTGGGTGGAGGCGCGCTGATCCTACTCAAAAATTCCTCCATCTCTGCTGCTGGATCAGCCTCTTCACTGGGGCTCCTCATTCTATCTCTAAGCCAATCAGGTACCACCTGCTATATATCAAATGGCTGCTCATCTCTAGCTTCTTCCTCACAGACTTCTTCTCTAACTTCATTCTGGCGAGGCTCATTGGCCTCAATGGGCTGAGTGTCTCCTAAAACTGCATCATCCTCTAGAGTCGTCTCAAGCTCACACTGGAAGTGTGTATTGGTAGCAGTTTCCTCATCTTCCTCCTGCTAATCATCTCTAGAGGGTGCATTGACACTCTGGCCAACTGATTCTCTTCTTGTTGGCTGATTTTCTTCATGTACTTCTGGCTCCTGATTCCATGCATTTCTCTAATCAGCAAATAGAGAAACCTCCTGTATGCTTGGAGAACGTGTCTCCAATGGCGTAGGCGACTCTAATACAACTCTCGGAGGCTCCGACTAAACTAGCTCCTTCCTTCGAGATTCTGGACCTCGAGTAATCTGTTTCTTCCTACTGGTAGTTAGCGTCCTATGATCTCCCATCAAGTTGTAAGTCAAAGGAATTGACCTACTCTTCAATCTGCTCACGTGTCTCTCAACCCAGGCTCTGGTGAATGTCAGGACCGGTATACTAAACATGTCCAAATCAGCAATCTCTGGCTCCGACCAATCTGGGAGTGGAAGTGGCATGTCTCTCACTGCCTCATAATTTGGATGGAGAACATTCATGTCCTCATCCACCTGGTCTGGTACTAGAATAATTTCACACTCCCTGATCATACTCAATGGTAGCCTCGAGAACATCCTTTTTCAAACTTCTGCCTCATCTGATGCACCAGCCCAGTAATCTTCAATATTTGCTTTGTGCCTGAACTCCTATGACAGTATCCATCTGATATTGCTATGGGGGTCATAATGCTATTTTCTGGTGTGATAAGAAAGGTGGAAGAATTGAAGCTCACTTTCGGCTTCCCTGGCTGCCTGAAGTGTAGGACACACCTCATCTGAATTACCCATGATAATCGGGAAGTCAATCCCTCCCTTCTTCTTTTTCTTCTGAATCTTATCATAGGCAATGAGTTGCCTAGATATCTCTAACATCAAGATTCTATTCGTTGGGTACTTAGGCAATCTATATGGGTATGAAGAAAAACCTTGCAGCCTGATGTAAGAAAATTTTGGAAACTGAATAAACCAACACCCATACCTTTCTATCAACTCTTGAGCTTCCCTCGAGATCCTATGATGAGGCCTCTGCTGAAGTGATCTCGTTATGTGCATGGTGAAGGCATCATTGACCCGCTTGTAATGGGAGGTGCTTGTCAAGTGCAGCTACGGGCAAGCCTCATGGATTTTGAACTGATGAGAGCCGCAACCAACTGGCTCCTTATAGGATATTCCCTTGTACTTCGTCATACGAGCCAACATGTATCCAATATAGGAGCCCATGTAGAATTTCTTCGTCCTCCTCAAGCTCTGGAGCTGCTTATGCACATTGTCGCTAATCATCACCACCCAGTTGATGTGCTCTTTTCCTTCTAACACGAGATTGATATAGTAGAACATCCATGGCTCAAAGATAAATGCTTGAGGACAGCCTCCAACTCTACTGAGCATCATGATCAGGTCACAATACTCTTGCTTCAAATCATCTGATATAATCTGCTTCGGTAACTTCATGCAAGAGGGCTTCGAATTGTTCATCCAACGAGCGTTGATCATGTCAGCACATCTCTCGAATGTTGAAGCATACATTCGCTCAGCACGCTCTCTTGTCTTATAAATCATCTTCTCATGCGATGGGATTCCAAATGTTTCGCCAATAGCTGTAGGAGTGAGGTTGGCGAATAATTTACCATCAGGTGAAACAATAGACCTGCGATCCACATCGTAGCAATTAGCACATTCCATCATTAGCTCTGGACACTGAATCGTTGGTGGAAAACTAGCAGCTGCATACAGTCCACTTCAAACAATGTTGTGCGAAGTGATTGAAGGACGATGACTACCAACTTGAAATATTCCGAGCCAAATTTTTTCGTTTTTCGATTTACAAATTACAAAGCATAGCACCCGTTAGGGTTAGAGAATAAACCAAAACGTGCAAGAAAACAACTCTAACCAGAATGGCGCCGATGATGGCGAGCATTGGTCAGAGGATCTCTACTCTAAATACAGAAAGGAACTCAACGTCAAGTATGTGCTACCCAATCCGAGGCGGAGTGAGGGGCGACCATATGACGGAGTGATTACAGAATTAATTGCTTGAAATAAATGCGGAAACTGGAAATACTCGACACCCAGAATGTGCTTGCTAACCCAAGCTGGGAAAGTAGCTACCATAGGGCGGAGCTGTAACTATTACAATAACTTAAATGAATTTGAGAATTACAATCAGATTTGAACAAGAAGAAAGACTGCCAGTACTACTGTCAGTTTTACAAACAAGAAGCATTCGCCTACCAATATCTCATGAAATTACAGGATCAGCATTACATCATTGAGAACCACTCTTATCTTGGATAGTGATATCAAAACCACAATGCTTTCAAGGATCAAATACTGATTTCTGTTTTCTGTTACAAATCTGCTCATTAAATGCATAAACAGCAGTCTAATGAATGATTTAAATGCTCATATCTTCCACGTATGACTTCCGATTGACTAGAGATTAAATGCACTAAGCCTTAACCAAGTAGACGCCTAAGATGAGACACTGAAAACAGATATAAAACCCACACATGAATTATGCACAAATCCCAATGTCATTAAATGGTACGGCCTAGCTGAAGAATTCGACTTGGCATTAAAAATTCAATTCACAACATTAAGACCTATAAATTGGAGAAAATGAACGCTCCTTACAAACTTAAAGATTGATGCAATACCCAGAACTAGCATTTTTGTATTTTTTGAGATATGAGTAAAAACATGGATCTGCTGTATCAAAACAGCAACTCCAGAAAAGTTATGAAATGCAAAAATCTGAACTTTAAGCAATAACTCTACAACAATGCAAAACTTACTATAAAATCACTCAAATAATCGAACCTCTCCACTAGGTGCTGTCTCTCAAGCACGAAGTCAAGCCCAGACTAGGAGGCATTCATTCCTCGAAGCAATTCCACAACCAATTCGGCAGCATAACATTAGCATAGACAAAAGATCCCCAAATGAGACCCCAAGGCTGTCTTTTATAAGCTTCTGTTGACCTTCCTTGAAACCCTAACACCTTTTCCAAAGTCAAAACCCTAATCCCACAAAATGGCGTCCTTTTCCAAGCATCATTAATTTTGATTTCATTAAATATTTCACTTAAATAAATGCGCCCTCCTTAAAGCCTAGATTGGACTTTGATAAATTTCAACATAAATTTAATATTCCCTCAATGATGGCGCCACCCTTCAAGTCCACCTTTTAAAATAACATTAAGTTATTCGACTAGGCCAAGGTCATAAAATAACATTTAAAATATAATGTTATTTTTAAGTGAAATAATCTCATTTCTCCAAAACTGCATTCTGAAGTCCGAAACTGAATACGCCACTTGAGTCAACTGAAAGGGAAAGTCAACTGCCTGAGACAAACCTGTTAGCTGCCAAAAATAGAATTTACTAAAAATAGTAAATTCCTGGAAAATGCTCTGAATGCCGAGATGAACATACCCCTGCGAAGCTCTCTGAAAACCCAGAAAGAATCCGCCATTGAATCCATCATCTCTGAGCAATGACCTCCTCAAAAATAGGAAACCCTAATTTATCTTCCGACTAGCCTTCGGGTTCCCAAAGAAAAGGCCAATGGTTACTAGAAAGATCAGGTTTGAGAAGGGGACATTACAATCCGCCCTTCCCAAAATTGCTTGTCCTCAAGCAATACCGCCACAACTCCAGTAATTTGAAGACTAATCCATACGCAACAAGTATGATCCCTGGTTCCCAAATGCGTCTCAGGAAAAACCCACCATGCCGATGCTGCACCACTCTGATCACATCAATGAAAATATCATGCCAATGCTGCACTGACTCCCCTTGTAACTCCAAAGTGTTACCATCTATGATTCTCAAACTGAAAGATCTTAAAGGAAGGAAATCAAAATCATGCAACATCTCATGTCCACGATCCCCCGAGTTAACAGTATCAACCATACTACTGTCAATCACCATTCTGAGCAATAGGAGAGATAGACTATTCAAATCAAAATCGAACTCCTTCCCATACCTCCACATGGTAACAAATGGGACCATGCCTGCAAGTGTGACCTCTACACATCTTCTTGCAAGGAGGGAAGCATTCTTTTGCAAGAGCTCCACAAACTCAAACTCATGTCTCCGCATACAGCTACCATGCCTCATCTGAATTATACTTGCACAACTATGAAGACTACAGAAAACAATCATAGTTCCAACCCCATGAGTCTCCGAATGGTGAACCAAAGCATGTGAGCTACTGCTGTCATGAATCAATACTGAGAGTAAACTGTCAAAGTTTACATCATCAACCATCATAAGATGAATTTGGAGGGTAGGAAAAGTGTGAAGGAACAAATAATTACTGCTGATCAAGACTAGGATCAGCGCAGTGCAATCTGATTCTCGAGTCCTACCCAAGGGAAAACAACAACACCACTCCAAATCCCAAGCGTGAGCATGTGAGATGACCATCGAGCTGCAAAGTGACACCTCCAAGGTGGTTGGAAAACACACTAGATTCATCTCCATGAGAGAACTACCACCTCTTTGATCAGGAGTGATGAACCAACTCTCCTGAATGCGAGAAACGCAACATGTAAGGTGGCTGGTCTGCCTCAAACCAGCAAGCTTGTGTCTCAAAATCAGCCCTTGTCTGAGCTGAAAGTCACTTCCAAGAACTACTGATCGTTGATCTTTCTTGCCCATATTCAAAATTTCTCTCCAATCCATTTGTCGAAGAACAAACGGAACCATCAAGTAGCTGGAAATGAAGGGAACAACATCAACAAGTCTGGAAATTTGTCCCTTATCCCTCCAAGAATCTTTTCCATAAGTAATAAACTCTGACAACCCAAGTTGAGAATCCCAAGCATGGATACCCAACTGAAGGTGATTTTCAACACCCTGCAAAGAAATCCCTACACATTCCCAAGTGCTAGTGAGAACCAAGTGCCTTCTCACGAAACTGATGCCCCATCTAGTAAATCCTTGAAGCTTAACCATGAAAGCTTCCACATTAAGGGAGTATGAAACATAGAGTGGCTTCAAATTCAGCTCCCAAAACTGATCAATATGATTCCAAACATCATTCCACCTAAGGGATGGATTGTCAAGAGTGCACCCACCAAAGTCTAGTTCACCTTTTTCCCATTTCCCCTGAGTAGTAGGTCTGAAATCTTCACTCGTTGCTGCTGTAATGAAGTTACCAACAGCCACCAAGACTTGTCTCATCAACACCTTGATGTCATAGATGTTGAAATTACCTTGCTTCGTCACCTCCCATGTAGAACCTCCATCCTCAAACCCACTTATGCATTCATGACTAATCAGCAAACGTGGCACATCCACATGGAATGAGATCAAAGCATCCAAGCACTGGAAACCATACTCAGTCTCATTCTTTGTTTCATCTTCCATCACATAGAGAGGATTGCCATAATCTCCTTCATCACCTCCTTCAAAGAGAGAATTGTCAAAATTTGAAAAGTTATTCCATCCATCTTGCTGATCTAAATCTGCACTTGTAACTTCAGTCCTTCTCGTGAAACCTTCAAGGTCAAACTCTTCTCGAAGACTATCAAGCTCACAAAAAACTTGCTTGATTTCTTCGGCTTTATGTGCATTCTCTTGCTTTGTGAAAATTTTGAAATCAGCAAACTGATTTTCTATTTCCATTAATGCCATTTGAGTTTCTTCTAGCGTAGCTCTTGTTGATCCAAGCTCCAGAGAAAGTTCATCAATCTTTCTCACTCTATCTTGAGAAGCACAAATGGCCTTCTTTGCAACTTCAATGGCATAATCACGATCTTCAACCAAGTGCATGTACTCGGACTTCAAGGTTACCAAAGAGTTTCTAATAAGTTGCAGATTGGGAAGAGCAACTTCATCTTTCACTCCTCTCTGTCTCTCTTCAAGCTGAGCCTTCCAGTACAATTCCTCAACCAAGCTATGTGTGTGATCAAACAAGGATAAAGCTTGCACTTCCTTGTCAATGGACACCTTGAATTGTTTGTCCCAATCATGAGAATTCAAAGATGATGAACTGCTGATAGGCTGCAACTGAAAATCAGCACCTTGTCCCTTGTCTTTGCTGCCTTCATTGCTGCTCCAACATTCATGAACTTCACCATTGACTAGTGGAGAGTGCTCATTGTCAAAAAAAACATCATACTTCACAGATTCTTTGACCCCAAGTTTGCAATCAGCTTCAAGCATTGGAAAATCATATTTGTGTTTAGTAACACCTTCAAACTCTACATCATCAAGAGCCACTTGGTCTTCTTGTTCAAAGGCTATGGCAGCCCCTAACTTGAACGAAGAATCATCGAATGTTGTTCTGAAAGTTTTAGAAGAAACAACATCCTCCTTGGTGGCTGCAACCAACTCGAAAGGGTCACCATGGAACTCTTCAGAGCAAGCTTCTTCATCAAAGACAATTTTTCCTTTTGTGCCCTCCTTATAGCTTGCGATGCAAACGAAACTTTGGTCTTCGTCAGGATCAAAGGGAAATTCGTCCCACAAAGGTTCTCTTTCATACGTTGGTGCCAACACACCTGGATCCCAAATGCTAGTGGGTTGATTAAGATGATCAACAGGAAAAAACTTATCATGCTCCCTTTGTAGTGATGACTCTTTGAATAAGTCAAGTCCCAAATCCCTCAAACTGATATCGTCAAAAACATTTCTCTCCAAAGACCGAGTTTTCTGCTCAAGCCCAAAGTCACCATCATAATGAAGTGAAAAGTCTTCATTGCTTGCTGTTTTGAAAACTTCACCGTCATTATCTTCACCATGAGGAAGTATGTCACTGATTTCTTCATGTGGAACTTCTTCAAAAGTTGAGCCAGCAACATGAAGAGAATCATTTTTTACCAAATCTTCAATATGACCTTGTATAGACTCTTTGGAATTATCTATATCATCAGGATCACTAAATATTCTTGCATCTTGTTCAGACTTCTCCAAAAGTGGCTTCAATTTCTCTTCACATTGATTAAATAATTCCTTGATCAGCATAGCAGTAATAGGAGAATCCTTTTTTTTACACTCATATGTGTCCAAGAGGAGAGATTGGACATTTGGTGGAATTTCATCTAACTCATTAATGGTGAGAATAAGGATTTTCTTCACAGCTGCAATAACATCCTCTTCTTGCTCACTCCAAGTGGATATGAAGAGGTAATGGAACAAGTGATAAATCTGATCATGCATTTCCAAGGCAAACAGCAAGTTACTTACCCAGAGATCTGAAAATGTTTTTAAGATAGCAACCTTTCTAGCAAATAGATTGCTTCCAGTTTCATCAAGATCTTGGAAACTTTCTACAATCATATTCAGAATGATTTTCATGGTTTCATCATCATAGGGTGTCATGGGAACCACTATTCTCATTAACTCCATGAAGCAAGAAGTAATCAGCAGCTTGATTTCTTCATTTGGGTGTCCCAGCCAATAGGGCTGAACTAAAAGGTGAAATGCCGGTGATAATGCCAACTGCATCATTTTAGAAGGTGACTGCTTCACCTGTCTCAAACATTGTTCCAATATTTGAAGATTATTCCTTTCATCTTCCCTTGACTTACATTCTTCGTCAAGTCTATTCCCGGTCTCAAAAAGTGTTTGTTCCAACTTTATCTCTTCTCTGTTAGCCATGTTTATCTGCCACTTCTAAACTGAGTTGAACTCCGTTCTGACCTCTGGTGTAGAAACTGATTTCTCTATCATACGACTGACAACTAAACTTTGTTGGGCACAGGATGGCAGGATCTTGGCTCTAATACCACTGAAATATTCCGAGCCAAATTTTTTCGTTTTTCGATTTACAAATTACAAAGCATAGCACCCGTTAGGGTTAGAGAATAAACCAAAACGTGCAAGAAAACAACTCTAACCAGAATGGCGCCGATGATGGCGAGCATTGGTCAGAGGATCTCTACTCTAAATACAGAAAGGAACTCAACGTCAAGTATGTGCTACCCAATCCGAGGCGGAGTGAGGGGCGACCATATGACGGAGTGATTACAGAATTAATTGCTTGAAATAAATGCGAAAACTGGAAATACTCGACACCCAGAATGTGCTTGCTAACCCAAGCTGGGAAAGTAGCTACCATAGGGCGGAGCTGTAACTATTACAATAACTTAAATGAATTTGAGAATTACAATCAGATTTGAACAAGAAGAAAGACTGCCAGTACTACTGTCAGTTTTACAAACAAGAAGCATTCGCCTACCAATATCTCATGAAATTACAGGATCAGCATTACATCATTGAGAACCACTCTTATCTTGGATAGTGATATCAAAACCACAATGCTTTCAAGGATCAAATACTGATTTCTGTTTTCTGTTACAAATCTGCTCATTAAATGCATAAACAGCAGTCTAATGAATGACTTAAATGCTCATATCTTCCACGTATGACCTCCGATTGACTAGAGATTAAATGCACTAAGCCTTAACCAAGTAGACGCCTAAGATGAGACACTGAAAACAGATCTAAAACCCACACATGAATTATGCACGAATCCCAATGTCATTAAATGGTACGGCCCAGCTGAAGAATTCGACTTGGCATTAAAAATTCAATTCACAACATTAAGACCTATAAATTGGAGAAAATGAACGCTCCTTACAAACTTAAAGATTGATGCAATACCCAGAACTAGCATTTTTGTATTTTTTGAGATATGAGTAAAAACATGGATCTGCTGTATCAAAACAGCAACTCCAGAAAAGTTATGAAATGCAAAAATCTGAACTTCAAGCAATAACTCTACAACAATGCAAAACTTACTATAAAATCGCTCAAATAATCGAACCTCTCCACTAGGTGCTGTCTCTCAAGCACGAAGTCGAGCCCAGACTAGGAGGCATTCATTCCTCGAAGCAATTCCGCAACCAATTCGGCAGCATAACATTAGCATAGACCAAAAGATCCCCAAATGAGACCCCAAGGCTGTCTTTTATAAGCTTCTGTTGACCTTCCTTGAAACCCTAACACCTTTTCCAAAGTCAAAACCCTAATCCCACAAAATGGCGTCCTTTTCCAAGCATCATTAATTTTGATTTCATTAAATATTTCACTTAAATAAATGCGCCCTCCTTAAAGCCTAGATTGGACTTTGATAAATTTCAACATAAATTTAATATTCCCTCAATGATGGCGCCACCCTTCAAGTCCACCTTTTAAAATAACATTAAGTTATTCGACTAGGCCAAGGTCATAAAATAACATTTAAAATATAATGTTATTTTTAAGTGAAATAATCTCATTTCTCCAAAACTGCATTCTGAAGTCCGAAACTGAATACGCCACTTGAGTCAACTGAAAGGGAAAGTCAACTGCCTGAGACAACCTGTTGTTGCTAAAAATAGAATTTACTAAAAATAGTAAATTCCTGGAAAATGCTCTGAATGCCGAGATGAACATACCCCTGCGAAGCTCTCTGAAAACCCAGAAAGAATCCGCCATTGAATCCATCATCTCTGAGCAATGACCTCCTCAAAAATAGGAAACCCTAATTTATCTTCCGACTAGCCTTCGGGTTCCCAAAGAAAAGGCCAATGGTTACTGGAAAGATCAGGTTTGAGAAGGGGACATTACACAACTCCCATTATTCGACTCTTAAAAGCCTCCATGTTGAAAGAACCCAAATTTGTATCAGCCAGCTTGCCCAACATCGAAGAGAATTTCGACTTTGGCAGGAACGACTTGCTTAGCTTCTTGATAACAGCCTGCCTAGATGCAGCATTACTATCTCTGCCAGTTGCCCTTACTTCAGCCATCCTGCAAAACAACAAGCAGCCATCACCAATTAACTTAGAAAAATAAAATAACGTGTAGATGCTGCCAGTCGACTTCTAAAATTGAGAAGCTGCAACATTATATTTCATCTGCAAACCTCAACTTTTCCTCTAGCAACTTCGAACTGAGAAAGACTCAGCAAATTTCTAAGTTAGCTTCAACAACTTCACTACTTGGAGAGAAATCGGCCAGCTTCACTTCAACCACTTCAGACTTAGACTTTTCAAACTTCAGCTTCAACAGTTCTCTATCACCTCAATTCGTACTTCTTCAATACTTAGCTACTCACTCGCATTGTAATCTCTACTTCAGAGCTCAAGTCGTACTCTTTCAACTGATGGAGAAAATGAAACAAAGCTTAGCTCATATAGCTAAGTCGAATTCTAGAAGGAGCTATCTTTAGCCAGTCCATTAAATCTCCACTACTTCACAGCAGGAATTCGAATTTCCCTCCTTTGGCAATTGCAACACTTTTCATCTAGAGTCTAGAATCTTGACCTTCTAGAATTTCAAAAGATTCACTTCAAGGCGTACTTAAAATTTTAATTCATTTTTGAAAATATTCACTTCAATTGCATCTTCATAAGAAATTCACTTCACCATCTGAAGCTCCGACACTCAATTTTATTCATCCCTGACTCTGGAAGATTAATCTCACGAAGAACTTGATCGAATTGACCTAGTCAAACCACTTTGTTGGCGTTTAAATTCGCACCTCTGGTATGCGTATTTGAAACGGACAGCTATGCACAGATAAACTGCTCTTCAAATTAGGAGGGGAAGCTCCCTCTTGCTGATGGTGTTCAAGAAAGTAAACTAAAACTAAGTTACCTATCTTTTTGATCAGCTAGAGCACAAGGTTTATAAAACACAAACGCCGCAGCTGAGATTTTCTGATTTAAGAACTTCAACTACGACTAACTTAAACTAAAGACGTTTCTAACTTCTCAAGTAATAAGCAGAGCAAGAGAAATTAGAAATGGACAAGGATGATTCTCTGACAAAGTGCTTCAATAACCTCTCTCTCAACAAACACCTACACACTTCACTATAAGTTAAAATCGAGATCATAAAAGCATAACACAAATAACGGAAATCTGAGATTTTGGACCAAGGCAAAGGAGGCTCATGATTTTATTACTCAAACTTCTAGAACAAAGCTCACTTCTAACATGCCTGGAACAAGAAATTGCAACTAAAGAGGCTTGCAACCTTGCTCTTACACAATAGAAACAATAATCACACTAACTCCTTGTTGGCTAAAGAGGCTCAACAATTTGCTATCACAACACAATTGAACGACACTTGAATAACAAATAGAAGGAAAAATAGGCTCAGCGTTTTGTTATCACTAGCATGGTTCCCGAAACTAATGAGCAAAGGCTCTTATTTATAGACAAGCAGAGTAGGGAATCCTAAAATCTCCTTGCTTTCACAATCTAGGGCTTGCTCAGCAAGCAAGCTTTATTACTAAATCTAGAAAGAAGATAACATCTAACACCTAAGAAAGCAGATTAAGCGGGAAATGCCAACTATTACATTTATCTTCTTTCTCTTCTTCAAAGAATGGATAAGAATCGTTCCAAAAATAGAAAGAAAGCAGAAAGAAAGCTTTTAGATGAAAGCCGCTTTAAATCTCAATCATATCCGCTAAAAAAGCAGGAAACTAGGTCCCGGTCAGGTGCATTGATACTATCTTAAGGCAATATTTTGATTCTCCAAAATCTCCTCGCCTTTTGTGATCAAACTTAGAGAATCCTTCACTTCTTTGGCTGCTTTGTGAGTTATGTTCTTGAAAAACATCGTTGCCCAAAAAGATGACTCACTAATTGATAGCTTGGCGGCTCTGCAACTTTATGCTTCTGACACTTCTCTTGATTTCCAACAGAAGACTATTGCACAACTCTTTTCTGATACCTTTCATTTTTCTCATATCACACCTCCTTGTGTTCTTCAGCTGAGATGATGAAGTTTTCACATAGTGCCGATTTGGTCTAAAACTTGAGGGGAGTGTACTCCATATTGAAAACCTTGAAGAATGACTGTAAACTCGCCTATGTTCAGACAAGCTTTGAGCAACTTTCTATTTTTAGAACGCTGGTTTTTCGGCCTTCAAATGGACAAATTTTTGGAAATTTTTCTGAGAATTGGGTTTTGCTCAGAATTTCGTTGCAAGACAACCCAGATCGTCCGTTTTTGAAAATTTTGAATTTAGACTGAAAAAACAGCAAACCCTAATTTCTTCAATTTTTCACGGAAAAAGCTGGCACCTGGGTTTTGTTCAGAATACAATTAAAAATGGACCCAGTTGATTAGATTTGAAAAACACTGATGGCTGATCGAAAAAGCAGCCAACCCTAGAATTTGAAATTTTCTTGAAAAAGTTGTGATATGAGTTTTCTCCAGAAGACTGATTTGAGAGGACCCAGATGATCAAAATTTGCAAACTCTAAAGATTTCACTGACATGCAAGGAAAAAGCAGCTGCTGCAACTTTGATGAAAATTTCTTGAAAAATTCTTCAGAAGAACGAGAAGAAGAGACCCAGATGGCTGAAAATTAAAATCTTTGATCTTCTCCTTCAAAAATTTGATCTTCTAGATGAAAAAGCATGAAAAAGCAAGATCTTATGTTGCTGGTCTGAAAATTATTTATGAAAATCAGCAACCTTGGGCTCTTGAATCTTGAAATAAAACTTCAAAGTTGCTGCTCCACTTTTCTTCTTTGAATGCTACCTGCAAAAATGATGAAAACTGAATGGAAGAGATGTCTTAAATAGATTTAGGGCTTGAAATAGTTTTGCTTTCTTTTATTTTTATTTCCAAAACCCTAAAACTCAGCTTCATTGAACTTGGACGCCATCCTTCACTTGGCAATTTTGAAACTTTTTGAAAATCTCAAAAATTTCTCTAAGGCATGAGAATTTGGGCACCCTTCTTCACCTGGGGCGCGCACTTCCTCCAATGTTAGTTTATTTTTTTGATATTTTCAACTTTTCACCATTTTGACATGCTACTTCGCCTCTGATTTCTCGTTTGCAGATTGATCCGACAAGCGAGCTGAAGGTTTCACGGCAGAGCCTGATTGATTCTGAGAAAGATGTTCTGGAGTCACCTCTGGCAAAAAAACTTGATCTTGACCTTCAAATTCATGGGAGCCTTTTCCTTCGAGGGGCTCCGAACTTTCACAGTGTTAGCCATTTTTCTAATCTTCAATTTCTTCATTAACTCCTCTTCTACAGATGATCTCGTCGAATCTGGAGCTCCGGGCGTCGAATCGATCGGCGGTTATGCTCATCACGGAGCTATCGAGGAATGGCAAGGGGTCTTCTCGAGAGATTTTTGCCAAAAAGTGGATTTTAGGGCCTCAAAAGTTTGGGCGCCCTTCTTGACTGGGGGTGCCCTCTTCACCCAAACTTAGATTTATTTATTTTTTTTACTGCTTACTACTGAATTTTGAAATTCAACTCTCGCCAGCCCTTCTGTTCGGAGCTTCGGATCTGGCGACTGCGTCCTCTGATTGACGTGCGGAGTATCTCGTTGGAAAGCTGAATCAATCGTGAAGAGATCACGTTAGTCACTCATCTGCAAATTCATTCATTTAGCTCCTTGAAAACTTGGGCGCCCTTCTTCACCAGGGGCGCCCATCTTCTCAACACAGCCATTTTTATAATTTTCAACTTTCAGTTTGAAATCTTCATTCTGTACCTTCGTCTTCGATCTGATTTTGTCGGAAGACGACCAGTTAAATACTCTGACGAAGACAGGCATCGCGAAGCTGGGCGGAATCTGAAAAGATTGACCATATTTTCAAACCCTAAAAACGAGATCAAATGCCTCAAAAAGCTGGGTGCCCTTCTTCACTAGGGGCGCCCAAACTCAGCAGTGTTAGAAAATTTTCATGAATTTCCAATTTTTCTTTCTCGTTCTTCGTGCATGTTCATCATTTCACCTTCTGTCGAATGCTTTGAACGTTGAAACTGGCGCCTGGCAGTCGAATGACTTCCATTGATGGCCTCGGAGCTCCAGACTTGCTTCTGAAAAAGCAGAATAGACCCAGTAGGGCAAAACTGATCTTTTTAAGATTCTGACTGCACCAGCCTAATATGGACGTATTTTGAGCCAATCAAAATCAGTTTGGACCCTGTTGGACCAACTTTCTATTTTTAGAAATTTTCTATTTTTAGAAAATTTTGCCAGTATCCGTTTCGAAAGAAACGCAGAAAAACCCAGAAAACTTTATTAATTTTAGAAAATTTCTAAAAATAGCAGTTTTCCTAAATTTTAGGGATGAAAAACTGAGATCTAGGTTTTGTAGGTTAAGCTGTTCTTAGCAGACCCAGATCGTCAGAAATTGAAAATTTTGTGTTTTAACCCCTCATGCAAGACGTGCACACCCAAATTCTGACCTTTTTGACTGATTTAACAAGACTTTTACTTATTTCTTCAAAATGTCCAAGTGTAACAAAAATTTAAATTTTGGGGTACAACACACTTCAAATTCATTGTCTGAGGCATTTTATTCTTGAAAACATATTTTATTCTTTTTCCCTTACAAAATTTTAAATTTTCCTTACGAAAAATTTCATAATTCAAGTGCCGATCAAAATCTTCATCTTGAAAGCCTTGACGAGCAGTGGAAGACTTTGAAATCCCTTCCTCATTGCAGACGCTCGATACCTAGAAGAAAATTCCCTTCAAAATGCGTCGAATTCATGGGTCTACAAATGAAGGGGTACATTTAATTATTAAATTTTAAATCTTAGAAAAATATCTTTTATCAAATTTATTCCAATTCTTCATCTCTAGGCGTATTTTCCTGCTTTGACTTGAAAATTTTCACCATCTTCGTGAAGCTGGCATCTTCTGACTTCTTCTCGCCAATTTCATCACTCCTTCAACTAAGGCGTATTTTCTTCTAGGAGGTGAAATTAAATATTGACACTTAGAAAAATATTTTATCATTTCATCGCTATTAGGCATCAAGGAAGGATTTGAATTTTGCCATAGAAAATCTCTTTCCATTCAACTTCAACCATGGCGCTTTTCACATATTGAGGAGGACTTAACACTTTCAATGCCTTAGAATATTTCCTCATTTTAAACTTTATTCCTAGCATGCACTTTGGGCGCATTTAGCACATCATGGAGGATATTTTTATTTCAACGCCTTCCTTAGTCACCTTTATTCACCCCACCTTGGGCGCATTCCATATGTTGAGGTGGACTTAAGTCTAAGCGCCTTGAAATACTTTTGACCCCACTTTACTTTCATCTTGGACTTGGCGCATTTCGCACATGGAGGAAGAATTTTCACCAAGCCTTAGCGATTTTCACCTACCAATTACTGACTTCAACGCCTTGGTAACTTCCTCCTTTACTTTCACTTTGGCGCAATTCACCCATGTAGAAGGATGGGCGCATTTAGGGGTATGAGGCGGATTTATCTTCATGCCTTAGAAACTTTTAGCTCTCATCACCTTGACTTAGCATGGGCGCATTTGAGGGTCCAACAGGATAAACTTCAACACTTAGAAATTTTGTTATCAACCTCCTTGAAGTGGGCGCATTTGGCATGTGCAAGAGGATGAACTTCAATACTTAGAATTTTCTTAGCTTCCACTTTGAAGAGGGCGCATTTTGGGTGGTGAGCAGGATGAAATTCATGCCTTAGACAATTTTTTTCACTTCCCAACTGAGGTGGGCGCATTTGGAGGTAGGGGGTGGATATTTTCATGCCTTAGAAACTTTCCATCACCTCAAGGCAATTTGGGCGCATTTAGGGGGTCAAGGTGGACAAACTTCTAGACTTAGACAATTTTCTACTTCCCAGCTAATTTTGGGCGCATTTTCAAGGTGGAGCAGGATTTTCTTCAGACTTAGAAAAAATTTCATCTGCCAGCCAGTTGAGGATGAGGGCGCATTTGGCATGTGCAGAAGGATGAACTTCAATACTTAGAATTTTATTTCTTTTCTTCTGTCAGCTTCTCCACGCCCTGCTATATATAGTAAGTCCCTTGATTTTCACATCTCTGAAGCTCAGATTAACTTGAAATTTTAACCACAAGATCCTCATGACCTAGTTAGCTTTTTTACACTGCCATCTCGAGTTGACCTGCTATTTATAGCACGTTTCTGAAGGTGGTTACTATTTATAGTAACTGCTCGATTTTGATATTTCCCCAACTCCATTTGACTTGAAATTTGAATGGTGTGACCCTCATCGATAGACTTGCCCATTCACACTGGCGCCTACTGTTGATTTACTATTTTTAGCCTGTTTTTGGAATGCCTTACTATAAATAGTAAATGCTCCAATTGCCTTCAAATTTTACCGGTGGATAGCTTGAAAGATGCTGATCGCAGTGGGATACACCAGTTTTTGAAAATTTTGGCATTTTACCCCTCATTTTGGGTCCCGAAGCTGGGAACCCTAATCTGACTTGCATGTATATCAAATGACCTTTGTTTGACTTCGTTTTTGTTGCACTTCGCCCTGTTTGTGATTCTGATGTGTTGGGCAGCTGTTGGAACGGACCTGCTAAAAATAGTAAGTCTTCGAAAACTGATATCTCGCTTTGCATGTCACATCACTGCGTAGCTCTTGAAAAACCCATAAGGAATCACCTGACATGTGCTGAAAACTCTGACATGCAAACCCTAAAAATAGCCTCTAAAGGCTGAAAACTGAAAGTCATCATCTCATTTTGCATGTTATATCATCGCGTACATTTCAGAAAACCCAGAAAGAATCTCCAAACATGCATTGGAAAACTTCGCATATAAACCTAAAATCTGCTCTTGAAGCTGAACTTGCTAAAAATAGACAGTTGTCCGTTCTAGCTCAAATTTTGCAGACGAGCAGCTTGACGTGTCCTGGATGCAGTGTGACTATTGAAACTTCAAAAATGCTGAAAGAACGCCCTAAATTGAACACTTACTAGAAATAGTAAGTTGTCGGAATTCGGTGAAATTTAGCTGGGAACCTTCTAGAAGCATACTAACTGCAACGTGAAGCTCAGATTCCAACTTATTTGCTCCATTTGACTTCAAATTGACCAGAAAAGTGTAAACCCTAATTCTATAGACTTTGCCAAAATTTCACGTTTGAGCTCACAGACGAGCACATCCCGGAAAGGCAGACAACAAAAAAGAGACAAAAAGAGAGAGAGACAAAAATCAAAGCCAAAAGACCAAAATAGAACAAAAATTGGGGGGTCCCCATCTTGAATGGGGCGTTGTGTGAAAAGGTCACAACAGGTCAATCAAAATTAGGTTATCAAAGAGACAAATTCTTGCATATATCATACAATAGGACGAAGATATTGGTGTAGCTGAGAAATCTAGATCAAAGCCTCATCTTTTGACCAACAAAGGATCCCACAAGCCACCTATAGGGCTGTCCTTCCGTACTCCAATAGTGGCTTCCATGAGTCCATTTCATTTGGCACTACCTTGAGAAAAATACAATAGCCCCTCTTTCCATGAGTCCATTTCAGACTTGTAAGATCACCATAACTAGTTGGAAGTGGCAAGGGAGATAAATGAAGCACCTACAAGGTATTCAAGTTCTACCTACAAAAAGGCACATACAACTTTATTGGCCAAGAAAAGAAAGTTTGTAGATACTCCATTGCATCCCATTAGGGATTCATAAACCAAAACAAATGTGTCCATCATTTATAGTGGATATAAAGATTACAAAAATAGTCATCTAAATAATACTATTGTAGTGTTCCCTAAAAGGGTTATGTTTGTTAGGGTAGTTGATTGAGAGGGGCAGGTGAAGGATGCAAACTTAATCACCAGCATCCTCATAAAGTTCATTGAGATAATGGGGCCTCAAAACATTGTCCAAGTCATTGACATAAAAAAAACAAAATTTCTAAAGGCATGGGGTTGCAGGTTGAGGCAAGATATGAACACATATTTTGGATGCCAAGTGTTGTCATATATTTTGGATGCTAAGTGTTGTTCAACTTAATGCAAAAGCTTGGGCTGTAGATCAAGAGGATGGAACTACTATATATTAAGCCTAATAAAATTTAGATGTTTGTGATTAATCATCATATATCACAAGCCATATTCAGTTTTTTCTCAAAGTTGGAGATATTAAAGGCAACATTTTGAAATTTCAATGTTTTAATTTTTGATTTATATTAGTTTCTTCTTCTTTTTTTAATCTAAATCTGTATTTTTTATATATCTATATTGGTTTTTAAATTTAAAATAAGAAACAAAAAGATGAATTTTTTACTTTTTTTTCTTATTTTAATTAAAACCATACTAGATTGGAATAGTGAAAGCAGCATTGAGCACCAGGTAATCAACAACCTTTGGAGTGTAATGGAGGCATTGTAATGTAGAAGGGCCCAAAAGATCAAAGCATTGGTCTCAAGAAATGATTGAATATTCCCATCAAAAAGGTTGTCCTCTAAAGACTTCCATCCTCATATTTCCCTTGGAAATTTCTTCCAAGTTTAGACCTACATTCCAGCAAAGGTTTTTGTCACTAAATTTTGGATTGAAATGCAGTCTGCTAATCTTGAATTAAGGATGACACCTAAATGTAGTAGTGGTTTCTTGAGTTCCTAAGTTATTTTAAGAATAGCAAACAACACAGAGAGATGTAGCAATTGAATACAAAGTCGTTTCGTACAAACAAAGTACCATCTGCATACACAAATAGAATGGAAAAAGAAATATGTTTTGTATAATTACGACTGGAATGATATGCACATGGTGGACCATCTTCTGTTTATAACATAGGATCCTTACATAAGGAGGAAATTATCCACCATCATATAGTGGGTGCCAATACAGTAGTGACAAGAGTCAGAAGGTGATGACAGTCAATAATGATCATTCACACAAATTTTCTCTTCAATCGCTAATCAATGACAAATTTTAGTTGTGCCCTGCTTATTATAATCAGGAAGTAGCAAAGCAAAAAACATTTAGCAAAAACAATTGCAATATATATGAGCTTATGTATAGTTTGTAACTTTCTTGTCTAATAGGTGATTCTGTCATTAGATTAAAATTCTATAAGTTCTGAATATTGTATGTATTTTCTAATTTGTCTAGGTGTATCTGATTTTTACTCTTTGGCTTGCCAAGTTACTGAGTTTGAGACATGCAAATTTGAACTTCGGTTATATCCTAATCATGCACCATTTGTACTCAAAGGACTACAATACAAAACATATTTTGAAGACATTTTCATGTATGATCAGAATGGTCATTGACTAGAGCTTATGACATAATGTACCAGCTTTACTACACTAGCCACAATATTCCTGACACTAAGACCAGCTGGAACATGTTGACCTACTTTCTAATTGTTCCCCATGGCATGATTGTTTTAGTTGGCATTTAATTACTTGCACTCTCCCATTTAGCCCTCTTTTCCAGACATGTTCTTACCAGTAGCATCAATTGTGAGTTGCAACTTCTTGGGCACTTACAATTTCTAATGTTTCTACAGTGCTCATTTATATGAGCGCACAAGTATCCATGATGATCATTATCTTTTCATTCAACAAATAAGCAAGGGAGACAGAGGACGTTGCTTGAAATGATGCACTATAAATTGTCTTTCCAAAATCATTATTTTATGAATAGAGTAATTAAAACAGAAAATGTAAGGGAAAACAGACCCCTGTTTCCATCCTGGACTGAATCTGGAACATCATCCATGCGGCGAGGTTCTTTGAATGATATCCAAAGCCATAAAAGATAGAATAACCATAATGCTGACATTACAAAGCCAGGCAGAGTACTTTCGTTCAGGGTAAGCCCAAGAAAAGATTTGTTAAATTGGAGTAAACCTGCAAGTGCAGGCCCACATGACATTCCAAGTGCACTGGCAATTACAAAATATGCAGAGGACTGTAAACGCTTGCTGATTGGTACACAGTCACTAATATAGCGTCGATTAACAGCTCTGGCAGAACCTACCCTGTCACAACAAACAGTATATTCAGAGTAGAATGGCTCCAAGCTTGGTTGTGCTAACTAATTAGCACAAGAAAAGTGTCTAATATCAACAAATTGTTGTAAACCCACAGAAATATTGTTTGTTGGAACTCAGAGATGCAGTTATTCTTATGGGCAACTTATCTTGTATATCTGACTCTGGAGAATATTAATTGTAAAATGTGAAAAAAGTTCATCTCATATATATAGAAGAGCTCAGTATTAAATTTTAATGGAATAAGATTGCCATGAAAAAATATAATATTGTGAAAAGAAATAATTCTCAATAAAACAATAATAACACAATCCAACCTCACACAAAATTTAGATAACAGCAGCAATATAATCCACTAGCAACAAATATCCAAAATAATAGTAATCCAATTCAAAGGCAACCATTAATGCAGAACAGAAAAGATTTGAAATATATGTGACAAGGCTGAAAAAAAGAAAATTAAATGACAGCAATATGATAGCAAAGCTGCTTCAAGGGGTGAGCCATACTGTAGGGAGGATACTCATCTCATGTACTCATCAACTTACAGAAATTGAAAAGATTCAAATATGAGAACAATTAATTGACTGAACTCTACGGCAAGAATAAAAAATATAAGGAACTGTAATGATCCCTTTTTCCTAGACAATGGTCAGTCACAGTGGTTAGTCCATCACTTGGTCCCCATGGACTAACAAGGTAGTTAGGGGGGCCTTTGAGGGCATTGCAGAATTGTTCAGTGTTACAGCCTGATTGTATAACTACTAAGATATTAGTACTGCATAGGGAAAAAGTGTTTGTAAAATACAATTCTATGAATGAATAAGATATGTTGCACCTTGTTATCAATATGAGTTTTGTACATTAATGATTGTCTCATTTTTATGATTGTTTCAATTGATGTTATTCATGGTGAAAATATGCATTATGAGGTTAATAAATAATGTTGATATATCTTGTGAAGTTTATATATACTGCTATTGTTGTGAGCATTTGATTGTCGTGAGTTTATGACAATGGATGTAGGTATGTGAACCACTCCTCCAAGCGGAGGGGAATGTAATCAGCCTAGCCCAAGCTGACTCAAAAACTCTTCTTTTGCTGCCTTTGGAATTTTTGTCAAACAATTGGTGTGCAAGCTAATATAGGCTGATAAGAACTTCAGATTGATTTATTTTGACTTTCTTGTTACCAACGCTGCTTCTTTGAATGTTTCCAATGGTATCAATGATTGCCAACGACAACTATGAATGAAATGCAATTGTTTTAATGTACTTTTGATGCATACAGATGACTGAAACTACTTCCATTATGCAGCTACAGCAATTAGAAATTATGAAAAACACTTTGGATGCAACCTAAAATGGCATTTATGTACTTACAACCAAGTAGCATTAATACAAACACTTGGTGTGCAATATTATAACATTATTTATGCCAAAAGAGAACCTTACAACCAATTGACATTTTGTCAAACAATTGGCATGCAAACTAATAAGCTGATCGTGCATGATATAAACAAGCTCAATTACAATTGTATTTGACCAACAACTTATATCTCCTTTGCAATAAATTTCTAATACAATGATGCTATGAATTGGCCAAGACTCTTGGCTTAGAATTGTTTGACAGTAGTACCAAATCTGATTTCTGAGTATTCACTTACAGCAGCAACGAAAATGCCTATGATGACAATGCAAATGCAAGAAGAACCTGGTAATGATGGCGCCCAATGTTGTTGATGAAGAAATAATAAAAATCCAATGTGATAGGCACCTTCCAAGCTCAAATCGAAATGCTCAAGTTGCAGCCCCTGTTCTTGCCTGGAAAAAATTTAGATAATTAATTGCAGCACCAAACACCCTTCAATTTTCCCTTAAAACGATTGTCTCGACGATAGGAATTGAATGCAACAATACCCAGAATGATTGGCCTCCTCAATCGAAAGATATGAGCAAAAACATGAGACTCACATAGGCTGATCAACCTCCATGACAACAGATTATGAAGGTCTGAAAATGCAACTAAAACTTTACAAAATATCACTCCTTAAGATGATTAAATGATAAATCACAATCAGCAATTATTCTCCAAATTGAATCTCCACAAATTTGCTCAGCAATACATCAGTTGTTGAAGTAACTTCTCCATCAAATGCAACAATACATCAGTTGTTGCAAGTCACATACTTTACTCAAAATAAGCACAATAATACATCAGCTATTGTACTCAAATAATTTGAAATATACCGAGCCAATTTTTTCAAATTTTCAATTGCAATAAGCAGAGCATTACACAATCATTAGGGTTAGCTCTAAACCAAAACGATGCTGAAGCAACTCTAACCAGAATGTACACCAGGATCCCTATGTGGGCAAGGTGTGAGCATTGGTCAGAGGATCTTAAAGGAAATGCTGATATAAGAACTCTAACCAAGAAATGTGTCGGCAAACGACGAGCATATGGTCAGAGGATCCCTATCTATTGCAATACTGAAAACAACTCAACACCAAGTATGTGCTACTCAATCCAGAATGGAGATGAGGCGACCATATGGCGGAGACATAAGATATTACAATGCAATTCAAGTAAACAGGCGGCAAGCCAACCTCTTCCACTTATTCAGTGGGCAATTACAAAACATAAAGAGCCAGAATGAAGAAATGCTGACAGTGCTACTGTGCAGCTTACAATATGATGAAGAATGCCTGCAAGAACACGGATTAGATTTCTTCAAATTGCTGCAATGATAAGCATGTCCTCCACAAGGTCTAATATGGCTATCTAGCACTCTATCAACACTAAAATGCAATTTTTCCCAAGTATGATCTGACAGACCAGCAACATAAATGACTGAACCAGCACCCCTTAGACTCACTAAAATGCTCTTTTCTCACTCAATACTAATCCTATTGACCTGAAATCAAATGCATAGCTCCTTTTAGAAGATGGCGACCAAGTTTAGACCACAAATCCTCACCAAAAACCCCTATCTTTTTTTGTGCACAATTCCCAAGAAATCCCAAATGGTACGGCCCTATGAGAAGGGCGATTTTCTTCTTAAAATTCAAAGCTTTGTCTAAAAATTCTGAAACTCACCAAGATGAGGCGCCCTTGCCTAGGAAACACAATGGCGCAATACCCATAACCAACATATTTTTATTTTTAAATATATGAGTGAAACTACAATTCTGCTATGATATTAGCAAACTCCAGAAAATGACATAGAATGCAAATAACTAATCTCCAAAGGCAAGAACAACACAACAATGCAATCCTCACTACAAAATCCACTCAACTATCACTATCTCATTACTAGTTGTTGTTTTGCAAGCAAGAAGCAATGCCCAAGCTAGGAGGCCTTCATTCCTCGAAGCGATCCAATACCATTCTGACAGAGTAACATTACTGTAGACATTAGATACCCAAATGAAGACCCAAGACCTTCTTTTATAACACTGTGAAGACTCTCCAGAAGCTTCTAGAAACCCCACTTTTCAAATTTGAAATATCACCTTTTCCCTCCAAAGATGGCGTCCCTTTTTCCTTCAAGGTTATTTTGACTTTAATTTAAAACTCCTCCAAGATAGCCGTCCATTTCAAGTATTTGTTTTTTGAGCCTTAGAAAAATATAAAATATCCCCATGAGGCGCCACCCCTCAAGACCACCTTTTAAAACAACTTAAGTTCAATCACTAGGCTAAGGGGTCACAATATTAAAATATAACTTTAAAATATATCATTTTAAATCAACTGAACAAATCTCACCAAAAATGCTTCCCAAGGTCAAGATTGATCAAACCAACTGAACTAACTAAAAATGAGAGCCAACCGTGCCGAAACCAACAAGACCACTGCCAGAAATAGAATTTACTAAAAATAGTCAATTCATGAAAGTGCTCAGAATGCCAAGAAAATAACATCACCGCAAAGCTCACGAAAAACACAGAAGGAATCCGCAGTTCAATCACCAATCCATGAGCAAAAGAAACCACCAACCATGAAACCCTAATTTTCACCCCCGAGTAGCCTACGGGTCTCCAGAATAGGCCAACGGTCAACAAAAAAGGTCATGCTCGAGAAGGGGACATTACATAATTTTCACAATGAAGCACAAGATTGGACTTTTGAAGTAAAGCCCACAATCAACAATAATTCAGCTGGTATCTCACAGCCTCAAAATTGCGTAGCAAATGAGGGTTTTCGTCCCCATAGGTCCTCCAATGGCTGAAACCCTAGCTAGCTTATCCACCACCAAAAGTCTTCAATTCAACAACAATTCCTGGATGAAGAAACAATGGCTGGCCTCACCTATTTATTCTTTTTCACCAATATCACTTGGGACATTATAAGGAAATATCATTTGGGAGAGGGGCTTGTTATTTAACCAATAGTATTAACTAGTTGAGCATACACACACATCATTATGGGTTTGGAGGAACCAAGTCAGATAAGTTCGTCTTGATAAGTCATCCATAGGCTTTAGGAGTTTGGATTACTTCTTTCTGCTTTGTGAGTGATGTTTATTTATTTATCAGACTTACTATACTGTGATCCTTGTATGGAAAATGTGAAAGATATATGTTTATAGGTTGAGTGGGTATGTATACACATGTATGCATTATGTACACGTATCCATATGTATAAACATATCGATACATACGTATGATAGGCAGATGGATATGCTCATACGTATGTGTCGACATGTATATACATATACATACGTATACACAGAGGTATATATGGTTATACACATATATATACATACACACCCCACCTATTATCTGTGGATAGAAATAATATTGTGGTATTATTGTCTAGTAATTTACATGTATATGTATGTATATATGTATTTATCGATGGAGTAGTGATATTAAACGATATATACATAGATACGTAAATATATATGTAAATATATATAAATTTATATATTTTATATAAAGGATAAAATATATGTATATATATTATAGTAAGATAATATATACATATATATAGATATATATATATTATGAGAGTAATGAAGAAAATATATATATATGTATATATATGAATATATTAGTAATTACTTAATATAAATACATATAAAATATATAAATATATATATAGTATAATATTTTAAAACTCTAAAGTGAAAAATTAAAAGATTTAAATCTTTTACTTGGAGTAAATATTATAAAGTGGACTATGGAGAAATAAATTGATTTCTTGACTATTGAGAAAATAATAAATCTCAACGAGGAAGGATCGAGCCTTTTTATTTAAAACATAAGCTATAGTGAAAACGAAATATTTGAGGGAAACATTTAAAAAGATAACAAAATATTTCTGAAGAAGTTCATTTCTCGTGAAATGGCATGGAAGAGAAACGCATGGAATTCAGGAAGAAAATTTCAAAGATCTGGAAAGAGGGCAACACAGTTGAAGGGTATGATGTGTTGCAAGAAGTATCTTGACCAATTCGCCGAAATGGTGATTCATTTCCTCTTGCGCGCCAAAACTAGTTTTTTTCCTGTAAGTGGTGTTTCTTCCTTTCTGAGTTGATTAAGTCTTGATTTGCTGGCTCAAATGAGGTTGATTCACTCTTAGTTTTCATGATTAAGGGTTTAGAAACCCGCTAGGTTTCACTTTGAATAATTCTAGGCACTTTGTTGTCAATCCACATGCCTCCATTAGTGGAATTCGTTGCATTTCAAGCCTATATATAGACGCTTTGCTATTTAGTGTTTCATCACTTGTGCAATCCGAGTTTATCATTTTCATTGAGCTCCATATCCATTTCTCTGTTTTGTTTGTATTTTCTATTTTGTTGAATTCAAAATACAATGAGTTTTACCAGCAATTGCCATTAACAATTAATATCCCATTTTAAGCTAAGAGTGAAGTCATTGTGAGCTATGGTTGAGTAAGAAATTACTAGTGGAATCATAATTGAGAGAAGAGACTTAGAAAGATCATTACAGAGTGAGATTCTATCATAGAGAAGCCATTTTCAGTGTAAAGTCTCTATTATACTAGAAGCTTGTTTGAAGGAAGGACTGGAAGAATAACTCTGGAAGGAGAAGCTTAATATCAGGCATGAATCCTCTTTAGTTTGTAACTTTTATTTGAAGTGTTGTTTTCTTTTTGGTTTTCTGATTGTTGTTTTCCATAGTTCTCATAGGATAGAATTATTTTGAAGAACATCTACAAGCAATGCATAGAAGGGAAATTGTGTAAGGGTTTCATTGAAAAAGGGAATGGGTAAAAAGGAACTATATGTGAAAAGAACTTAAGGAATTGGTTTACTTATCTTGCATTAAAGGGAAATAATGGAAAAAGATAAAAAGGAAAGGATTTATATGCATTTTAATGAATATTGCATTTTGCATATGATCTTCATATATGGAGAATATGTAGAAGTATTTATTACCTACTGGGATCAAAATGATGACAGAACCAAGTATGGTCTTAAACTTAAGTTATTAGGTTAACTGGGATAAGCTAAACACTCCTAGGATAAAGATTTCTTAAATTAGGAGTTAGGATATAAGACACTTGTTGACTAACTCATTTCTAAGTAGTTAGTTTGTGGTAGAAAGTTTGAGGTTAATTTATACCCATTGAAGGACATAGCCTACACGTAGAGTAAAATAGCCCCAAGTCAAATCGGCCCTAAGTAGTGTAAGTGATAGATGACTTACTCAGTCATTTACTGAACTAGAATACTATGGCCATAGTAATGTAATGTACCTACATCCTCTTAGATTGGGCGATGATTACATTGTCAGTTCACCGTGATCCAAAATATACATACTAGTTTGGAATTGTGGGATTTACAAGAATCTAGTTGTGTAGGACACACCACTATGCTCAGTTGGTTAACAGAATTGGTTATTCAACCAATCCTTTCGGCGAAGGAAGGGCCATTCATTGAAAAATGAATGTGCGAGGGACCGCATTATAAGTCTGTAGTTCGCGGAAAAGCACCCAAGTGATGTTTCTCCTCCATAGCAGACGCCTAAAGGACCAAGATTTGAAAGGTAAGATCCTGGACCATCTTACTACTATTTGTGCAAAAATTTGTTTAAGTTGTGTATGTATTCTTATGCTTTCGTACTTTGTTATTTACTTTGAAAAGGAAAAAGTTATTTTATTATGAAAGGCATTGAATTATATTTATATGATGTAATTTCAATTGAAAAGAAAAGAAAAATTTTATTACAATGTTTATTACTCATTTACTTTCGTATATAAGTTGTAAAATTAAGGAATTTTTAATTCACGTATAGGTTAGGTCATTACATTCAGTCCGACCTTTCTGAGCTTCATTAGTGTTTTTCCTTGCCCAGTGTTTACTAGGGAGTTCGCAGAAGCTATTCAGTCATTTTAGCCATACTTACTATTTTTAGTAAGTCACAAGGACATTTAGTCTATACTTACTATTTATAGTAAATCGCTGGTATAGTCAGTTGGCAAAGTTACTATTTTGACGTGATGGCATATTTATATCCTAGAGACATTTTGGTATTCAATGGTCTTATGTATTTAATTTTAATAACATTAATTATAAAGTTAATTTAAATTAATTAGCTTTATACATTATTATAATATATTAAAGGACTTTAGTAAAAGTGGGATATAAATGTTTTAAAGTGCACTTTATAATATAAATTTAAGTGCAAATTAAAAAGGGAGTTATAAGGCAAGGAAAAAGTAAATTAAATGAAATATAGCTCAAATGCGAATTAGGGCGTGGGAGTTATAAAAAGCCATTTGGAGCTCATTTGCACATTCATTCATTGTTGAGAAGATTATTTTGATAAGGGTTTTTGCAAGAGACTGGAGAATCTAGAAACACTTAGCTTTTTGAGGACAAAATCCTCATAGAGAACAACTCAGTGCAAAAGTGAAAGATTGCCCAAGCCAGCTTGCAGACAACTTCATTTAGAGGTTGTACTTGTGCTTCACCGATTTACAAGATTGATTTAATATTTAGGGTTCGAGGGAATCAACAAGAAATTGGAAGATATTTTGATTGAATTGGGAGGATTTACTTCTTGATGTATAAGTCAATTCTTGTTGATCTAGATGTGGGATTCAGTTTTAATATTACAAATATTGGGATTGTAGGGTGTCCTATAGTTGGCCGCCATCTTATTGCGTATTCAAGGTTGTGGGATTTAAAGGAATATTGACACTACTTGGGTAGTTGGACAAATTTTATATATATATTGTTGTTGAGTATCGTGGGTGTTTTCAGAGGTCTACCATGAAGTTTGAAAGGCATATATTGACATGCATGAGAGCACTCTGTTGCCATCATTACCTCCATTAGAGGTGTTACTTGCAGCTGGCATCCATTTTCAAAGGGTTTCAAGGCATATCTTACCTATGAGTGCATAATTTGTAACTCTCACATTTTTTGGGTATTGTTGTTGTAGATAATAGGGGATATTTTATGAACTAGATTGTCGATATTTTGTGAAAATACTAAGTATCTAAGCTGATATAAAAATCTGGATTTTTCAGCTGTGTATTCCTTATGTAATGTTAAGTTTTTTAGTTGAAAATATTATTGCAATATCTTCTATTTTGCTGAATTATATTTTTGTTTCAAACATTGCAAATATATCACAAAACATTCATCAAAACAAAAGAAAACAAAGGAAAATATGGCTGCATATTACAGGAACAAAAATTACAGACGAACACCATTAAATGGAAACATGAATAATTAACATTGAAAAGTTTTGTGTTACATCCCAAATTGTGACGTTACAATTTACCATTACTAGATAGAGTAAATGTGAATTTTGGAGGTGAATTAATGATGCATGTACCTTGTTTTCAATATGAATGTTGTTTCATTTGATATTATTCTTGGTGAAATACTGTATAAAGGAGAATATAAGGTTATTGATTTGTGAATAATCTAACTTTTGAAATGTTTCATATATTCTGCTTTGTTTTGAGCATATGACCTCCGTTGTTGTGTCACGGTGTGCAGGAAAGAGGACCAATCCTTCGGACAGAGGAGAGATCATTCGGGGAGGAACTTGGTCGGGTAAGCAGTAACGAGTATCATATGAGCATACACACACGTCAGTATAGGTTCTGAGAAACCAAGTCAGTTATGATTGGTCTAGATAAGTCATCCTTAGGCTTGGAGTTATGTTTACTTCTTTATGCTTTGAAAAGTGATGATTACTTATTTGTCTGACTTACTATGCTTTGACATGATTTGGAAAAACGTGAATGGATATACGTTAAAAGGTCAAGTGAGTATGTGTATACGTGTACGCATATCCATATGAATATACATGTCAAATACATACATATGCTCGGCAGATGGATATGCCCATATGTACGTAATGACATGATATACATACATTTATGTGTACACTGCGTACAGAGAAATACATACTAATAATAATATTATATTATTATTCCCTGTTGACTTTACGTAAATATATATATATATATAATATATCGGGTTGCTGACTGGCTCACGATATATTTATATATTTGTTAAATATATATTTAAGTAATTAAATATTAACGATTATATATAAAATTATTATAGTTATATTAAATATAAATATTTAAAATACTCGGGTATTTAAATATTTATGTGTTAATATATTTAAAGACTATAATAGTATTTTATAATAAAATAAATAAGGGAACTATATTTTGTCTAAGGGATTTACTTATATATTTATGTATAAATATATAAGGTGATTATTTAAATACATAAAGAATGTATAAATAATAATATTTTTGTATATTTTATTAATTAAATGTATTAATATTAAAATTAATATTTATTTATATATAAATACGTTTATATAAAAATAAATAATAATGTTTAAAATAATACATTAATAAGTAAAATATACAAATAGAAGTTATTAAAACAAATTTCAATTTCAAAAGAATGGAATTCGCATTTTTATGGAAGGATTAAATTCGCATTTTACATTTGCATTTGTGAAAGTTTAGAAGATAGCCGTATGAAATATTTAAACTTTTCAAAATACATTTGAAAATGGAATAAACTTCATAAAAGGAAAAATTGAAAAGTCGAACTTAGGAAATGAATGAAAATATTAAAGAGAAACTCACCCGTGAAAATGGCGGAGCTCCTTGCGCAGCTGGGGATGAAAGAAGACATTTTCAAAGCTCAAAAACCAGAAAATAGCAACAAACTACTGAGCTGTGTCGATTTGGAACTTGACCTAGAACGCAGCAAAAATATCATGGAAAATTCTTACGCCTGGCAGAAAAACGTGGATGTAGATTTCGTTTTTATTGCAAGTTGAAATATTCTTCAATTGCTGGCTGTATAGAAGTCGAATCATCATGGAAGAACATGACTAAGGGTTTGGATAAATGGCAAGTAGCATTTTGACTAAGTAAACATTGAAATCTGTCAATATACATGCCCAGAAATGGGGAAACTGTTTTAACTGCGGCCTATAAATACTTCACAAACTTTCATTCGAAGACAATTCGGATTTTCTCTTCATTGACGTTTTTAGAGAGCTTATACACTGCAAATTTGAGAGCCAGTATTGTGAGTCTGTGTTAGTTATCTGTTCAAGTGTTTTAGTGAGAGTTGAGTGTTCTCAGTTATAAATTATTGTGAAATAAGAATAGCATTCTTATTCTAGAGAATTTCTGAGTAAGGAATCTTTTGACTGGAAGAATCCGAGTTTATCATTTTATTTAGCTTCCATAATCATTCCCTGTTTTGGTCATATTATTCTATATTGTTGAGAGTAAAAGATACTGTGACTATCCCTGTTTGAGCTGTGAGTGAACTTTATTATTGCTGAGAGAAACCTTACATATTTTCTGAGAACAGTGTATCACTAATTGCTGAGAGACATCCCCTGTTATTTTCTTCATCACTTCTAAGTTCACAGTAAGAAGTTGAGATTGCCTTCAGCTGTTGTAAGTGATTAATTTATGAGGAAGAGTTTGAGACTGGTCTGAGAGTGCTGGAAGTCTTTTGTTCAAGGTCTGAGGAGCTGCAAACCCATTCAAGGTCATCCCCTAAAGGAAAAAGGAAAATACCAGGCATGTGGTTTCATCCTTCATGTTGCAGAGCATATTCTTGATAAATAAACTAAAAGAGTAAAATGCTGAGTGTACACAGTAGGGAATAGCATTGAGTTCAATACTTCAGTTAAGATAAACAAAGAAATGATTCTATGTTGTATCATGTAAGTAAATTACTTAAAGGAATGGTTATGCATGTTTTCTGGAGTGTATACCTGTTTGCATTAGTGTGCGTTTTGCATTAAGTATGAAATATATATGATATCCATATGAGGAGTATATACGGTTTCAATGATTAAGGATTATGAAAAAGGGATTATATGAGTAAAGAGCTTAAGAGATTAGTTTACTTATCTTACATTTAAGAGAAATAATGGAAAAGATAAAAGGGAGGGATTTATTTGTATGACTTCTGCATATTGTGTATGATCTCTGTATATGGAGAATACGTAGGTGTACTTATTATCTACTAGGAACGAAATGAAGGCAGAACCAAGTAAAGTCTTTTAGCTTTAATTATTAGTATAACAGAGGCAAGCTAAGTACTCTTAGGATTAAGATTTCCTAATTAGGAGGGTTGATACAAGACACTTGTAGACTGTCTCATTTCTAGTAGGTTCGTATGATTGTAGGATATCTAGGGTGACGGATTACCCAATGAAGGATAAAACCTACGCGTAGAGTAAGTAAGCCTCAAGTCAAATCGGCCCTGAGTAGTGTATATGATAGATGACCTTCATTCGAAGAACTGAATGAGAATACTTTGGCCAAAGTAGTGAAAGGTACGACATCCACTTAGGTGTGAGATAGTTGAGACTACACTGTCAGTTCATTGTGATCCGAGTACTAGATCGAGATTGTGAAATAGCAAGGTTCTAGTTGTGTAGGACACAGCACTATGCTCAATTGGTAATCGTTAAAGGATACCCTACCAATCTCTTCTTCGAAGGGAGGGCCGTTCATTGTGAAATGATCGTGCGGGGGACCGCATTATAAGTCCGTGGTTGGCGGAAAAGCGCCCGAGTGATGTTTCTCCTCCACAGCAAACGGCCGATGTACCAAGATTTGAAAGGAAGGACTCCTGGACATTCTTACTTCTATTTGTGCAAAAGCTTACGAGCTATGTATGTAATTATATTACTTTTGAACTCTGATTTATATTTGCAAAGGAAATGGAATTCATGAGGAAACACATTGTAACTTGTACGTATTTATCAATAAAGAAAAGAAAAATTTTATTGTATCTTCTTTGTTACTTGTTACCTTTACATGTATAAGGCGAGAATTGGAAAATTTTTAATTTACGCAAAATCGGGTCGTTACATTTTGTGTGAAGTAAAATAATAAGAATTCACCAAAATGTGAGTCACACTCACTTACATACTCCAAAATGGGTGTTGCAATCTATGTCCAGTTCAAACTTGTTTAAGAGCTTGTAAACACTCCTCCAAGACCAATTACAACTCTCTACTACAATTTCCCAGCCCTCGGCTACAAAATAGTCACAAATATGAACTGAAATCCTTCACTAATGCTAGAAAATCTTAAGTTACAAGAGTCCATTGACTCCCTTCAATGCTTAATTTTTTACTCAAATGGGATAGATATAGACATCCAAGCCTGCTGGAAGCTAAAACTGCCATCCAAAAAGAAATGGAAGCTGAAAAATCATGAATCTTGACATCCAAAAGATGTACATAGCTACACAAAACTAGTTCAGCAAAACTAGTTCAGCATTTTATACGGACTAGCAAATGGCAAAGTCACCACTTTCTGCAGACTAACTAATATCGCTTCCATGATGAAGTTTACCATTTACATGATGAAGTTGCCACTTGATCAACCTTCTTTGACCTAATTCTTCCAAAAGCCATCACTTTTGCACACAAACTCGAAACAAGGAGCCATTTTTTCTAAAATTGCACAACTTCTTGGGAGGAATCCAAGTATGCAACCATATTTAGCTTTTAATTCCATCTAAACATTGATTTTGCCTGTGCAATTCAATAGCATTTATGAGGCCAACAATAAGTATAAACAAACCCAAAATGATATCTCCTTTACCAAAGATTGTTCCAACTTCCAAGATATCCCATAATATCCCAAATCTTCTCAAGCATCAAACAAGTAGGCCATTGTCTAGAAACATGCAACCATTGTGTCACATCCCCCACATCAACCATTGTAATAGTGAATGACTGGAAAAAACAAATTATAAGAAAAAAGGAATTGCATTGAAAAAGAAACAAAATAGGATGGAAGGGGAAATGGAGAGTAATGGTGCAAGTATAGGCGCCATGACAGGGAAGGAGTTCAATTGCAATGATTGTACTACAAGGACAAGCTGCAAGATATGGGTATCTGTTGTGACCTTTTCACACCTCACCCCATTCAAAATGGGGACCCCCTAATTTTCGCTTCATTCGAGTCTTTTGGCTTTGCCTTTTTGGTCTGTCTCTCTCGGTCTGTTCCTTCCATTTGCTAGTGTACTTACCATTTGACCTGGATTTGAATTATGACTAAGTCTGAAGGGATTTTTCAATGAATTTAGGGTTTATAATTTTTAGACTACTTTGAGGTCTGTTGGTGTATGTTTTATCATCCACCGAACACTTCAGAATAAAATGTCCAAAGACACTCTATCCTCTCTTGAAAAACCACCGCGTATGCTAAGATTGCGAGAAGATCATATGGCGATTCCAAGGTTTCTTTAGTCGGGTCTCGACGTGTGGATAAGCTCAATGGCCGTTGTGATATGCTGTAATAAACAAGGGGACTTACGTAAGAAAATCTTCACAAGTTTAGGACTTAGGGAATTTATCATTAAAGGCTCTCAATTAGGACTTTCAATGGATCTCAAAAAATGGCAAAAGGATAGGGTTTAGGAGAATCTAGTCTATGCCTAAGAACTCAAGAGACAATAAGGATTCGGTGAAGGGAATAAACCACACTTTGTTTCGCCTCCTGCAGGACAACATACGCAAAATGGGTGCAATCTTCAAGGGTTGTGAGAATAATTTTCAAACCTCGAATGAGGCTGAAGTTAAGTTTCCACAATTAAGAGCTCAGGCTAACTTTACGCATCGAATGCAAATCATCCATTCGAAGAAAGTATGAGCTACACTTCACCATTGAATCAATACGATCAATCTCTCATTCAATTAACCAACTTTCAAAGCAAATTCTACTTAATCTAACTCTAACTTTAATCTATGGCGGAAGATGATATGCAACCTCGCTTACTATTTGATAATAAGTTATTCAAGGCAAATCATGCTCAAGAGCTTTTATTATTCAAAACAGTCTCAATGCAACAATCTCATATTCTATCTCCACACTCATGAAAGTGAGAGAGCATCAGTTTATATAGAGTTTCAAAAATGAAATGAAGGGCCGAGATTAAAACAAGATTAACGGCCAAGATTATTACAACCAAACCCTAATTAGGGTTTCCCAAAATAACAAGAGTCATCAACTAGAAATCAATCAGTAAAGCGGCAGTTCCAGCTATTATCTAGGAGAGGCGTCCTTATCCTTCAGAGCAGCATTGTGTTCGATGAATCTGGACACTACAGCGATGACCTCCATTGTGACCGGTGGCAGCATGTTGATCCGGAATTCAAGTCCGTCCAACTTCTCAGCACATTTAGCAAAAGTATTTTCCCAATCCGCCTCCTGCTTCTCAAAATCCTTTCGAATGGATGAGAATCTTGCCACTCTCGCAAAGTCTTGTTTCATAAATGGTCCAGTGGTCGAGAAGAAAGTTTCTTGAACTTTATGCTTCAATCTCTCCAACTGCATGTCGTTCTCCCGGATGATTTCACGGTCGAACACTTCTGTAGTTGTCATGTAAATCCTCTCCTGGATTTTCCTGACCTGTTCTTCCATTCCAAGCCCATCTACTTTTGCCTTCTCCAAGACTTCTTCTCGTATAGAAACTGACCAAAACCAGTGATTGAAATCATATAATGCCCCTGCAACAATCACCCTTTTATCAACCAACTCGTCTCTTGGAGTGCCCTTTAAGATTCTAAGGCTTGGAATAAGCCTTTCCTGCATATCTGGAATACCTTCCCATGCCTCTGCCATATCCATCAGTCTGGAAAGAAATGAAGAGGTTTGTCCATAAGCAAGTGCCAGCTTCTCCATGAACAAGGCTGCATCCGTACCTTCGCTTGCCATCCAGTCCTGAGCCTCTTTGGCCGTTACCATTCCGTGCTCGACTTCCTTGGTCATTTCCTGTGATGAATTGAGGAGAGGAGGAACAATCGCATTACCCTAATCAAGTGGTTGGGTCAAATGCTGTATGTATTCCTTAAGACGTTCGACCTCCTTCTTATACTCTTTCTTCTTAGCCACTTCCTTTTCCAGTCTCGCTTTGATGGTCGAGACGGAATTATCCAATTCCTCCACTTGGCCTTTTGAAGTTGGGCCGAGATCAACAATGGTTATAGCATACTCCTGAGGAGTGATCTCGTCCTGTGGCTTGTCTACTGTGGGTACCGCAATATGTACGGAACGGCTGCCTGTCTCGTTCCTTTGAATGGTGGAGAACTTCTTGGCAGGCTTCTTGATTGCGACTTGCTCCAACCTTGCCAAGAAATCGGCAGTATCATCCTCCTCCTCTTGAGCTTTTGCAGGTACTTGGATCTTCATTCTCTCTAACAGCCAGTCTGGAATGGTCGACTACTCAACTCCATCCTATACCTGAACCTCTTCTTCATTCGGAACATCCATAACTTCCCTGAGAGTGGAAATCATTCCCTCGAAGTCGTTATTCCGGGCTTCTATATCATTGTCTGAACCTAAGATTTCCGTGTCTGTAGGTGACGCAGGCTCCTCGTCGTCTAGCTGAATAGGTTCAATATTTTCCTCCTGAACTAGAGGAGGTTCAAGCATCTCTACCAAGGATTCATCTATAGTAGCCACCAACTCGTCAAGGTTCCGGGATGCCGCCGAACGAGAAGGTTCTCCTTTATGCCTCTTGGAAGCAGGCTCTGTACTTGGGACTATTTCCTTCCTTTTCTCTCCGATCCCGACCAAGTCCTGATGGGATGCACTAGCATTAGAAGAATATGACTCTGACTCGCTCAGTAGATCATATGTGAGCGTGATTCCTCTCTGTCTCAATTCTTGGGCATGGTAGTCAACCCACCACTGAGAGCATTTAGTCACTGGTCTCATTAAGGTTGCCAGGTCTGCGTGCTCGGGTTCTGACCATTTCACTGGAGGAAGAGGTCGGCTTTTTCTCGAAGTGTGGCTGGACGTGGTTTCCATCATCTTGCAACTGATCAGGCACCCGGCAAAACTCAATTGCCCTCATGAAATCTAATGGCATCCTGGACCACATTTTCCGCCTGACTTCATACTCATCGGCAGCATTTGCCCAGAAATCTTCCAGTTCCATCCTGTGTTTGTACTTTCTCCCTTCCACTGTCCGAATGTTATGATGTGGGTCATAATTCACCCTGGACTTGTAGGCCGTGAAGGGATACCATTGGATCTCCAACCTTGCACTCTCAGCTGCCTGTGCTGATGGACAATACTCCAACATGTTCCCAATGAAAAATGGGAATGTGACCGATGCCTTCTTAGTTGGTCTCTGGATGCTCTGATACTCCTCCAATTGTCTCAGGACCTTGAGCAAGATCATCCGATTTGTCGGATAGATGGGCAATTTATAGGGATTTCCAGTAAATCCCTGGACCCTGACATATGTGAACTTAGGGAACTGGATAAACCAAGACCCGTATTTACTGATAAGACTTTTCGCCTCGTGGCTCAGCCTCTGATGCACTCCTCCTTGAAGCTTTCTGGTAATATGCATTAGGAAGGCATCATGCACCCTCCTAAAGTGAGTCTTCTCCTTCAATTGGAGCTATGGGTAACAGTCGTAAGGCCTGAGTTCGTTCTCCCCGTTGCCAATTTTTTCCTTGCAAATCAATCCTGGATACTTGTATGATCTGGCCAACAGGTACACAACATACGAACTCATATGAAAAGACTTAGTCTCTTCGAGGTTGATCAATTGTTCATGAAGGTTGTCACTTATCATCCGTGACCAATTGAACATTTTGACACCAGAGGTGATCTCGTCCATGAAATAGTACATCCAGCTCTCGAAAAAGGCGCCTTGCAGGTTACCAGCTATTCTGTTCAACATCAGTATGATATCTCCAAAATCTTCCTTGAAGTCTGTCCAGCGAGGTCTCTTGGGCAACTTCTTGATTGAAGGCTTAGGCTTGTCTAACCATGCCTTGTTGACTGTTGTGGCGCACAAATCTGGTTGGCTGTCATATAATCTTTTGGCTTCTTCCTTGGTCTTATAGACCGTCCGTGAATGTTCCGGGATGCCGAAGGTTTCCTGGATTGCACTTCGCCCAAGTGTGCTAAGACTCTTCCATCAGGTGCGATGATCTGTCTCCTCTGAGCGTCATAGTGGAGAGCACATTCCACCATTAATTCCGCACAATCCATTGCCGGTGGGAATCCAGCTGCCTGAAATATCCCGTTTCTGACTATCCGTCTGGCTATTGGTGTGGGAAGTCCTTTCTGCCCATACACTCTTTTCTTGAACTCGTCAAAGTCTACATGCCCGAGATCGGTGTCCACGACATTCTTCCATTTTGAAATGACTTTGGTCTCTCGCTGAGCTCCCTTGCTGGCAAACTTCATTTTCAGCTTCTTTGATGGTTCGCCTGCCGTGGTCGTCAACCTGCAGTCATAAAATTAACATTAATACAAAGACTTTTTCAAATAATTAAATCTCGCGCCTTGGATTCGAAAATTTACTTTCAGCTGGTTAAATAATTGAATTGTTGCGAAAAAGCAAGCTGAAAATAATTTGGATGAAGTTAAGAATTTCGTCAGAACTTTGTCAAGATGAAAGGACAGAAAAGAGATAGCAAATCAACTTGACGGAACATCAAACCTCAGTGAAGAACTATTGGCTGCAAATCAGATTTAAAAATCTGATTTTTAAAAGAAGTGCGCCCCTCTTCACAAAAGAATTTCAGCTTTCAATAAATCTCTTCTTTTTCCTGCGAAAAATTCTTCAGCGTAACACTATTTCACCTTCTGGAAAATTCGACTTTGCTTATTGATCAACCAATTGCCTAATAATTTCGAGAAAGATTAAATTTCTCTTCAGCTGTGTGTGAAAAAATGAGTTGCTGAAACTCATTATAATGCTGAAGGATTGAATTCGTTTTAGCAATTTCCATTTTCTTTCTCGATCTCGATTTGTTTTCATTTATTCAAACAGGCAAGTTTCCTTTTATTTTTCGACAAGAATCAGTCTCAAGCTTATCCGGGCAAATCTCACTGATCTTCAAAAATTTGATTTTTCACTTATGTTTATCTTTGATTTTTTTTCGAATTTTTAAAGAAAACATTAAATATTTAATTAAATTCATGGCGAACTTAATTTTGCCTGTCGGATTTTATCTCTGCCTGGCATACTTTATTTTCTTCCAATTCTCGTCTGGCAAATTTAATTTTGTCCAAGGCGTTTTAAATTTCCAAGTAGTTGAAAACAAATTATTAAAATATTAAAAATATTTTAATTTATTCCAACCCGTTCGTTTTAGACCCATGGCTATTTCGATTTTCTCTTCGTTTTCTTTGGCTAAGAGTGTATTTTCCAATTTTAACCTCAATTTTGTCTAGCCAAGTCAATTTAAGCCATTCCGTCGGAAATTTTATTGCCAGATCCTTATTTTTCTTTGCCGAGGCGAAATTTTCCTTTACACTGAGCCTATTTTCCTCTGCCAAAGTCAAATATTTCCTCGCTCAGACAAATTTTTCTAAGCAAAATCCTCATCTGGGTGTCTTCATCGGTCGAATTTCTTTGACGCTTGACAAATTCTTCTTCCTTCTGGCCAAGGGCGATCCTTCCATTCTCTTTGCCTCGTGCATTTTTCTTCGGCCGAAGTTGTCAATTTCTCAATATTTTCACCATACTTAGGCAAATTTAATTTCTCTTCCCCTTTTGTGCTAGGCATACTTCGTTTTATTTCTTGCCATATCCCAATCTTCTTTAGCACGTGTCCTTCCAAACTTGGCACTTAATCTCTTGAAAGTGTCATGATACTCAGTCAAAAATCTTCATTTTTCATCTTTTAGCCTCTATACTTAGGCAAATATTCGAATTTTTTTTTCTTGGACTAGGCACTAACACTTAGCAAAAATCATTATTTTTCTCTTCATGTGCCTAGGCGGACCTCTTTAGCATCTTGGACAAGTATAGCGGACTTCTTAAGTCACCTTGCTAGCCCCTTCCAAGTGTATGGCGGACTTCATAAGTCTTTTGGACAAGCATCTTGGATGTCCCTCTTTTCTAGGGCGGACTTCAAGACTTCTTAGCATTTGTCTCAACATTTTATCCCTTTGAAAATGATTCTCCACTTTTTTAGGCTTTCACACTTAGCTAAATTTCGAAATTCCCCTTGGTAGGCATCAATACTTAGTAAAAATTTTGATTTTTCCTTCTTCTACATGCCTAGGCGGACTTTCCAAACCTTTTGGACATGCCTCTTGAGTGGATGGCGGACTTTAGAGGGGGTTAGGATGTTGAGGGCGGACTTCAAGACCTTTTGGCACCTCTTCCTTAGATGCATGGCGGACTTTAGATGGGTCAAGGATATGCAAGGCGGACTTTGGAAGTGGCTAGGATGAGCATTCTTCAAGATGGCGGACTTTGGAGGATCCTAGGATATCCCTCTTTGCTGCTGGGCGGACTTCACCAGCTTCTTGACATTTCTTCATCTTTCCTTCCCACATTTCAAGGGCCTTCCTCATGGCGAATTTCAGAGTTAGCCATTTATTTCATGAATTTCATCCTTTTTGATCTGATTTTCCATGACTTTAACCTTCAGATCTGACTGGTTTTGACCTGATTTTCCAGAATTTGAATGTTTTTTGGTCTGATTTTCATGCTTTTTGACCTGTTTTTCCAGATTTTTCAACAATTTTTCGAATTTTCTCTTTGATTTTCTGAGAGTTCTATCAAGTTTTTGGAACTTCTGAGTGCGTTTTTGGAACTCGGGACCTTTCTAAATATAGAAACTTTCCAAAAATAGAAACTTTCTAAAAATAGAAAAAGCAACCCTAAAAAATAGGGAACCCTGTTTGGTCCAAAAATTGCCAAAAATGAAAAATCGAAAAAGCAAGATTTCCTAAAAAGTAGGAAGTCTCAGAATTGGCCGAATTCACAGGCGATCTTCGTTTCCTGGGCCTTCTGAGCATTTCCATGATGTCTACGTACTGATTCAAGCATGAATTACTGACTTGGCTCGGGCAATTCTTGGCAAACTGACTTGAAACTCTTAGCAAAGTGATCTCACGTAACCGTTGCAAGGAGACAAAACCCTAAAAACTAGCAGGCAACTGGGGGTCCCCATCAGCGATGGGGCAATGTGTGAAAAGGTCACAACAAGGTCAAATTGATTGGATAATCAACTTCTGAACTCAGCACTATTGTTAGAATACTTCTGGCAAGATCTCTCTAAATTCTCACTGAATTCTGCCAACTTTCTATTTTTAGTAAGTGTCAATCTAGGGTTTGTTTTCTCCAGATTTTCACATTCTGACAATGACACTACATTCTAGGCACTTTGAACTCATCACTGGCCAAATTAAAGCAGAAACAGACGACTTGCTATTTTTAGCAGTTCTACCTTCAGAGGCAATTTCCGGGGTGTACATGTTGAATTTTCAGATGCATGTCTGGATATTCTTTCTGGGTTTTCCAAGAGCTTCGCAACGATGTAACATGCAAGTAGGACTGATCACTTTTCTGAAACTTGCTATTTTTAGCCAGTGCTGGCATGCTGAAGATTTTTCTGGGTTTTTCAAGGTTTTTCAAGGTTTTTCAGGCAGTGTGACATGCAAAATCATCTAACAGCCAATTGGTCACTTTTCAGCTACTTCCTATTTTTAGCAGGTACGCTCTGACAGTTCTCCCACACTTCAGAATTGCAAACGCAATAACATGCAACAGAAATGAGGTTAAACAGGGCTCATTTGAGGAACATGCAAAAAAATTAGGGTTTCGAGCTTCAAGTCTAAAAATGAGGAATCAAACAAAACTGAAGTATCCACCATGATCAGTATCCTTCAAGGAGTTTGCTGGCAAAATTTGAAGGAAAACGGAGCACTTACTATTTTTAGTAAGGCGTCCCTAAAGCAGCTATAAATAGCAGGTCAACCTCGAGTCTCAGGGTGAATAGATCAAACATGTGATGAAGACCCTATGGCGCGAATTTCAGATCAAACGGAGTTGTAGAGAATGGAAAATCAAACACTTGCTATTTTTAGCAGGCATGGGCAGAGAAATTAGGGTTTCCTAAAATCAAGGGCGGAACAGGACAGTCAAGCAGAAGCAGCATCCAGCCACAATCTCCACATTTCTGCCATTGAACAGATGAAATTTGAAGACATTATAAGCAGTTGCTATTTTTAGCAGGTTGCTAAAAATAGTAGGTACAAACAGGTATCAGGCATCAGCGGCATAATCACGTCCCGAAGTTCGAAGCAAAGCAATTAGGCTTTTCAGAATCAGGAAGTAGTTCCAAGCACGAAATTTGAGGAACTTTCTAAAAATAGAAAGTCAGGGCGAATTAGGGTTAGCAGGAGAAAATCACCCTAAATCTAGCAAAAGGCATGAAATCTACCAGGTTTGACAAAATTTGGAGTCCGGCATCGAAATTCACCTTGATAAGCTGAAGATAGATGAAAATGCTACTAAGTCTGGGGAATTGAAAGCTTGCTTAGGTAAATGCGCCCTTGAAGAGAAAGTAAAGGCAAAATTTTTCTAAGTAATTGAAATTTGAAGTGGCCTAGCCCAAATGCGCCCAAGGTGGAAAAGTTCTAAGCGTCGAAATTGGAAGCACCATGGGTCAAATGCGCCCCTCTTTGAAGAACTTCAAATTTGCCTAAGTGTCAAAATTGAAAGTTCCACGACTAAAATGCGCCCTTGAGGTTCAAGATTTGGAAATTGACTAAGGCGTTAAACTCAAAGCTGACCCTTGCAAATGCGCCCTTGTCTGGCATGAAGGATAAGAATTTGTCTAAGTCTCCAAACATGAAGCATGATCCTTGATTTGCGCCCTAGCTTGTGAAAATTCTCTAAGTGTCGAAATTGGAAGCTCCATGGGTCAAATGCACCCCACTTTGAAAATTAAGAGCTCCACATGTGATTTGCGCCCAGGGCTATGAAGACGAAGGTAGAGTTTGAAAATTTTCTAAGTCAAAAAAATTAAAAGCTCCATGGTTGATTTGCGCCCTTGAGGAGAAAGTTGAGTTTTAAAATTTTAAACTGGAAGGAGACCCCTCCATATGCGCCCAAGCTGAGAGATGATGGCATGAAAGTTTCTAAGGCATAGGAATTAAAACCACACACATCCAAATGCGCCCTCAAGTGAAAATCCACCCTCTTGTTTGCGCTCAAGGTCATGAGGGTAAGTTAATAAATTTGATTAAGGCCAAAGCGAAATTAAAAGCAAGCACCCTTGTTTGCACCTTGAAGAGAAGATGGAGGAGCTAAAAAAATTCTAAGTGTGGAATCTTGAAGGAGACTACCTTATATGCGCCTAGGGTGAAATATCATCAAGTGTTCAAAATGGAACTTCACACATCGATTTGCGCCCAACATGGAGGGCACTCCAAAAACGCATAGGGCGTAGAAAGTGAAAATACAAAGGCTTATATGCGCCCAAACCTTTGAAAATGCTTTAAACTAGAAGCTCAACCTACCAGATGCGCCCCCAATTTGAAGCTCTATATGTTATATGCGCCTTAAGGAGGAGTGTGAAATTTTTTTCGTCTAAGGCGTTGAAAGTAAAAGCCCATGATGTGAAATGTGCTTGAAGAAACATGCTAAGCGTTGGAAACTAAAAGAGGAACCTTCCATATGCGCCATGGAACTTGAAGGTTCAAAGTGAAGGCTACCCATGCTAAATGCGCCCCAGGGTGAAAGTCCAACCTATGATATGCGCCTTGAGCTTGGAAGGAGAGAAATAAGAATTTTCTAAAGCATTCGAAATCTGAAACTTAACACACCCATATGCGCCTTCAAAATGAGTGATGGAGAGTAAAATTTCACTAAGTCATTAAGCTGAAACCTCAAGGGATTATTTGCGCCCAAGTTAGAAGAATGAGGGAGAACATTAAAATGAAAGCTCAGTCTATTGAATGCGCCCCAAGTGAAAGCTCAACATGCTATGTGCGCCTGGAGAGGAAAACGTTAGAATTTTGACTGTGGCTAAAAAAATAAAGTTCAACCCTTGGGGTGCGCCTCTGGGAAAGATGGTTTGAAAAAATTATTCTAAATGCTCTAGATGCGCCCCCAACTTGAAATTCACCCTTCCATTTGCGCCTCAAAGAGAGGAGGGTACTAGAGATTTTTTTTCCTTAAGGCAAATATTAAAAAAAATGAAGCTAAAAGGTTGATTTGCGCCTAGATTGAAAGTGTGGAAAATGAAAAAGTTTGATATTTGGCTTGGCAGTTAAAATTAAAAGGCGTTGGAAGTAAATTTTAAATTTGCTCTAGGCAAATAAAGTGAAATTCACCCAACTTGGAGAAATTAATTAAAATTTAAAATTTAATTATTTTCCTCAGTTAAATTAAAAAATTCCCCTTTAAATTTCGACACATGAAATTTTAAAATTCGGACGATTTTAATTGTGTGGAATTTATTTTGGATTTGTTATGGACGGAAAATAAATTATGCCTAGCCATTTTTTAAAGTGTGCTGACGAATAAATTAAATGGCATTTAAATTAAATTTTTATATTTTAAATATGCCATTTAAAAGCGGTAAGATTGTTTTAAATCGAAGTAAAATGATTTTTCTCGAAATTACTTCAGTTAGCTGGAAGTAACTAGCAGTCGGAAGGGAAGTTTTAAATTCAAATCGAGGAAAGAATCTCCCGGAATAGCAAATTGCTATGACGACTGTAAGACGGCTGGAATATTCTCTTTTAAATTTGGAAAACTGCTAAGTCATGATGAAGAGAATTAATGGCATTTGCTAAAATAAGCACCAGTTTTTGGTTATAAAAACTTTGAGGATTTTCATTTTCATCTTACAACATTGGAAGCTAAGATTTGTGCTGAAGAGTTGAGAGTAATTGATGAGCTGAGATTTAATATTTTCAAGATTGAGAGTTGTTGAAAGTGTGAGAGGTGTTGAGTTCGATTTTTCAGGAAGCTTGAATTTCTCGAGATTTGAGATTTAAAAATTTCTAAAGTTGCGAAGTTGCTGAGACTCGAAGTAAAATCTGAAGTATAAGCTGCCGAGGTTGAGAATTTTATTTCTCCAAGTTGCTGAAGGTAAGTATTTAAAGTTGCTGAGATTCAATATTTTCAAAGTTATTGAAATTTGAAGTGTTTTCCGAAATGCTGGAAGTCGAAATTCCTTGGAGTTGTTGAGATTTAAATTTTCTGAAGTTGCTAAATGTTTAGAATCAAATCAGAAGTAGAGACTGTTGAAACTTTCGAAGTTGCTGATTTATAACTTTCGAAGTGCTGATTTGAAATTGTTGGAATGTGCTGATTTAAAACTTTCGAAGTTGTTGATTTAAAATTGTTGAAAGTGGCCGAAACTTGAAGCATTTTCCGAAGTTGGGATTGCTGGAGTTAATTTCTTCTGAAGAGCTGAAAATTCTTTTGGCTGCAAAATTGTTGAAGTTCAGAATTTTATGTTTCGGAGTTTAAAGTTATTGAGGTTTGAAGTCGAAGTTTACTGCTGAAGCTATTAATTTGTATTTATTTTTGCAGCCAACTCCATTCGCCAGCCATTCTCATAGTTTTTATTTTAAAGTTTGAAGTGTAATGTTTGCTTCTCGTTTTGCAGATGGCTAAAGGACGAAAAGCTAATGTTGCTGGGACAAGCAAAGCTGGAGCTAAGGCTGGAAATAATGAAGCTATCAAAGAAAACGCCTCCAGACAAGCGATCATCAAAAGCTTGAAGAAGTCTTTCATTCCGGAGTCTAAGATCGTGTCAAAGTTCGGGAATGTGACTGATACCAACCTTGGGTCTTACAACCTCGAGGCCTTCATGCGAAGGATATATGGGCAAGGTGGCAATCCTCCGACAGAAGTGTCACAGAACATTTTGAGGAGCGGATTATATGCAGCAGCCGGGTTCCAACTAGCAATTCGATGTCTAAAGCTAATTATGGAGTGCGCAAACTTCTACAATTCAGACCATCAGACGATTGTTTCTACGGATGGCATGTTGTTGGCCAACCTCGCACCTGATGCAATTGGCGAGGCATTCGGGATTCTGCCCACAGATAAAATGCTGTACAAATCCAAGGCAAAGGCTGATAAGATGTATGCCACATCTTTCGAGAAGTGCATGAAGAGGATTAACACCACCTGGATGAGAAAGCCAAAGCCTCCTGCCGCTAGGCTGCCAAAGAAAATAATTTCAGAGGAGCTGAAGCAGGAATACTGTGATATAATCATGTTGCTCAGTCAAGTTAACGACAGCCCATAGTCATATGTGTTCGAACCATGGATGTTCTTTTACATTAGCGTGGTGCTCGAAGGGAAGGTGGAAGTGAATTGGGCTCAAATGATCAGCGACAACATTGATGAGCAGTTTCAGAATATAAGGAGAACGAAAACGTTCTACATGAGTTCGTATGTCATCTACATGCTTGCTTGGATGACAAAATACAAGGGGTTGGCATACAAAGAGCCGATTGGGTGCGGTTTTAATCAGTTCAAGATTCATGAATCTTGTAGGCAGTTGCATCTCACACGCATGGCTGACTTCAAGAGGGTGAACGACGCCTTCACCATGTACATCACGAGGACCCTTCAGCGGAGACTACAACAGAGGATATCTGAAGAGGCGCAAATGTTGATAGAAGAGTATGGGTTTTGGTTCGTCCAATTCCCAAAGTTCACCTATTTAAGGCTGCCGGGGTACAGTTCATACGCCTACCGACTACCGAGGTACCCCACGAACAGAATGAAAATGCTTGAGCTGTCTAGGCAACTTGTGGCCTACGATAAAATTATAAGAAGGAAGAAGAAGGGAGGTTTACACTTTCCCATTGTTTTGGGAAACTCACTTGAGGAGTGCCATTCCTTGCAGGCAGCCAAGGAGGCAGAAGATGAGTTGCGGTTCTATCAGTTAACTCTCCATACCAACCAGCAAGATTTTGATCCACGAGGAAAGATTGGAACAATACAGAGAGAAGAGTACAGGCACAAGACTCGGAAGATTTTTGGGCGAATGCTGGAGACGAGGCTGGGATTAGAAAAGAATGTTTTCTAGGTTACCTCTTAAATTAATCAGAGAATGTGAGGTGGTCCCAGTACCGGATCAAGTTGAAGAAGATGCCAGGCTTATTCATCCAGATTATGAATCGATAAAGAAAACGCTGATCCCACCACTGGACTGGGCTGACCCGGAGATTACGGACTTAGACACCTTGTCTATTCCCGTCTTGACTTTTACAAGGACTTGGGTAGAGGAGCACGTTCACAGATTGAGAAAAAAGTCAATTGCCCTCTCATACAACCTCATAGGTGATAGAAGGCCACCAGTGTCGGCAAAGAGGAAGAAACAAACTGCCCAGGTTGTGGAGCCACCACAGCTGGAAGAACCTATTCAGCCGGAACCTCAGGGATCGGAGGATACATCATCTACTCAGTTGGTGACACATTCCTCCAGCGTGCGCGAAGTCTCGCTGTTTGTGGATCAGAGGGTTCGAAGGAATGAAGCACCAGAGGTTGGAGAAGTTAACCAGCCAATGCCGAGAGAAATGGACAGTCAGAGTGCTAATGCTCCTGAAGATGCCAATCAGCCAGATGAAGGGGAAGAGACGGAAACAGATACCCACTTTGATTATGCACTTGAGACAGCTTTCGAGGAGGAAGACGTCATAGAGTCAAGGGTTGGAGCTCATGAGGAGAGTGATCAACACATTGAGATAATTGAGCCTCAACAGAATATTGCTTGGGAGGAGGTTCGTGAAGTAGAGGCAACTGAAGAGCAGCCCCTTATTGTTTACGACGTTCAACGTAATTGGCTCTCACATGCAATAAAGAGGGATCAGGACGATGATGCTGACCTGGCAATTGAAATGGAGGAGCTTCTAAATAGGACAAGTAAGTCACCGAAAAGGAAGAGGGCAAGAAAGTATTCGAAAATGGAGACTAATGAGGCCGGTTCAAGCGCCCTCCATATTGCCATTCCAAGGGAGGATCATGACTTAAGTGACGCAATGCTAGAGAATTACACCGTCACCACAATTGATTTGGGGCGTCCTTCTGGAGTGCAAGTGGTTGAGGAAGCTGAAAGTTCTTTCCAAGCGTTGAGGGACAGGCTGGTGAAAAAGGAGGGAAAGTATAAGAGATTAAAGAAGGAGCACAAGGCACTGGTTGAATATGTGCAACATCTAGTGCGTCTGGGTGCTCAAGAGAACCCAGTGGTAGAGCTTCCACCAGAGCTGCCACGAGAACCAATCAGTGGGCTTGAAGAAGTGAAGAGGGCTGTCCGAGAAGGAGATAAATGGATAAGCAGTGTTCGCAGTGAGGCGGAGAGATTCATGGCCGATCTTGTCTCCTCTTTTCAGAGAGCGTTTGGTATCCTTTTGCGCTTGGATGGTGTCGAGCAAGCTTGGGCTGACACCCATATTTTCCAGGACAAGACTATTCCTCGCCTTGCTGTTCTGATGCATATGCCCACACAGACTTTGGTAAATGAAGGAGTGATCCAGGCTGGGGACAGGTATGATTTTCTTGGATGGCATTCGGCTGCATTCACTGGGAAGGGCTTCTTCGACATGGCAGCTGCAGAATCTTCCAAAATCAAAAAGGCGATGAGAAATATTCACGAGGGCATCCTCAACACATTGGATGCATTGTTCGCCAGGAGGCTAACTCATGAGGAGGTAGAGGTGGAAGGATTGAAGGCAAGGTTGCAGCCTTTCTTCTCTGAGATGAGGACGTTTTCCCAACTTGACTTTGAAAACATCTCTACGTTTTCAACAATTATTCAAAGCACACAGGAGTCTATTGAGACTTGGAGAAAGTCTTGTAATCGGTGGGAGCAGATGGTGGGTATCCTTGAATATCAGCTCAATCTTACTCCATCGATTTCTTAGGAGGAAGTTGATTCAGTGCTGGCCCGATTCATAGCTTACGCGGTCAGAGAAAAGAGCAATGGGAACGCGGTTATGGACGAGAATCTTCTAGAAGGATAGTGGGCATTAATTGCCCATAATGATCAAGGAGGAATCTGCTATTTTTGGGATCATTAATGACGCCACTCCTCTACCTTCTGGCGGTTTTTAGGGTTATTCTTGTCTAGGGCTGAGGTGGCTCAATCTGAGCCCTCCATTGTAATTTGATTTGGACCATCCATTGAGGTTGGCCAACTATATAAAGGGGAGTCCCCTCATTTGTACACTAGTAGTTAGCAATCAGTTGATATCAGAGCATAATAGAGAGTAGACATTTTTTGGAGTTAGAATAGTTTTCATTGCATTGTTTGAAGGAGAAGAGGAATTCTCCCTTTGAGAATTTTTGTAAGAGATTGTCACGAAAGCTAATCATAATAAAAGCATTTCATTGATGGTGAATTTAACTTTTGTTGTGAGTAGTTTGTGAGGTTTCTTCTTCCTTTGAATTCAAGTAGGACTCAATTTTCATGCAAATAGTTAGTTATGGGTTTTTACGTTTGATGTAAATGAGCTTCTTGAATCCATACCACTAACGATCTTACTGAATGGTAAGTTTGTCCTGCATGGTCAACTGGAAAACTTTTATAATTAACTTTGGTCAAGATTCATGTGTAGCTATGCATCGTTGTGATGGTACTTGCATCATTGAATCGTGATTTGAACATCCTTTTTCTCCTTTGAAGATTGCACTAACCTTGTCGAAGCTGTCCAACAAGAGGCTAGATAACATTTGGTTGAAGTTCATTGAAATTAAGCTTAACATCCCTTGCATTTAGGTTAGAATTTAGATCTTCTAGACCTTGCATCCTTTTCAATTCCGCATACTTTGGTTAGTTTTAGGAAACTCGCACTTCAAAGCTAAATCATTCACACGAAAATCCCCTTCAAAGCATATATCTGTTGTTTACTGCAAGTATTCTGAACAATTGTGTAAGTCCCCTCGTAAGAACATAGCAATTCACATCAACCAACTGAGGGTGTTCCAAGTATTTCGGAACCTTGGAGTTGAACGTGTGATCTATCTCGCAATCTTAGCACACGGAATACTTTTATCAAGAGAGAATGGAGTAGCCCTCGGACAACTTCGTTCTGTTGATTGGTGCGGTCACAAAAATCACATCAACAGTATCCTTCACTGCATAAAGAAATGTGTCATGGAGTACCATGTTGTAGGATATGAATGAAACAGATTTGTTGAAAAGGCTTTTAAAAACATTGAGCAAAAGGCAATGGGAGGCGGAAAAGCCAAATTCCACAACCGTTGCCAGTGTTCTCCCTGCCTCTACCAAAATTAGAGCTTTGGAATAAGTGATGGGCGCCCATCAAATCATTAAGGATAGAATATTTTCATCAGATGAGACTCACAATGGGAGCAAGGGAGAAAAAGATAGACAAAAGAGTGTGGAGTTGCTACAACGGCCCTAAGAGACATGACTGCCAAGTGCAAAATTTTGGGGGAGGCTCGAAGAGTTTGGACAACCTGAAACAGAGAGGTAGCTTAGGATGGAATGCCATTATTGCAATGTATAGAAGATTAGGGGTTCCTCATGAGGCATTTGTAATAACCCACTCTAGGTGGAGACATGCAATCTAGAATTTCTACCTGAGGGTTATGTTTGTGTTTTCGAAATGTTTGCTTTGCTTTGATTTGTTTTGAAAATTTAATTGAACTTTGCCAGGTAAGATAGAAAAGGAAAATCACATATGCAAAAGCTCTAATGAAAGATATATGGAAAATAAATATGTAAGGTTTCAATTCAAACCTATAATATCTTCAACAAGGAGCAATAAACTCACAATACAGATTTGTCTTTCATTTCATGAATTACAAACTCATACCCAGATGCCAAAGAATATTATATTGCAAGTCTAGAACTTAATTACAGCAACTGGCAATTTGTAACAGCAACAGAAATTCCTTTATCTTGGATGCCAATCAGGAATTGATGATTTTTCCCACCCTAGAAGTGCTGCTGATCAGCACTCTTAACTCAGCTGCTCAAAATGATGAAATTTTCAGTCCCTAATCCCAAGCACTTTACCCTAGAGATAAGACACCCAGCCAAGAATGATAAGTACGGCCTGTCGAATTAAATGCAGCCCTAGCTGAAATTTACATGGCTGTAGGTGAAAGCTGCTAGCAACAAATAAATCGATCTCCAATGGTTGTGCCTTCAGCAATCTGGAAATTACCTCTCAAACCCTTGAGTTTTCTGAAGGTAATCACTTCTAATCTGCTCATTCAAATTCCCACGTGCCAAGAATAATATCTTGTAACAGCAATGAGAATGTTCTTCAATGTTGATTTCCAAAACTTCTGATCTGCTATTGATAATCTTCAACCCTCTGTAAATTTATGAAGACAATCACTTTCAGATTTTCTTAAACTTCATTGATGCTCAGATGTGACCTCCGAATGAAGCCACCAGCACAATCAAAGAGAGGTTACATTCTCTAAGACTGAATTTATAGTGAAACCCTAGGTTTCTTCTCCAAAGCCAAAGCTTCTTCAGAATAGACAAAATGTTGAATGATTCAAGAATAATGAAATCCCTTTTCAAAAGCTTTTATAAAATATTTAATTTGCTTTTGGCTTCATCTCATTTAATTTCACTTTAATTTCATTTACTTTTCCCTCCATTTGGTGCACAATATAAAGTATACTTTATTAAACACTTATATATCCCTTTTAAATAACACTTTATCACTTATAATAAAGTATACTTTAAAAGCATTTAATATATCATTAACACTTGCTTTAATAAATGGGCACTCAAATAATACTAATATTTAATGTACTTTAAGTGACCTTTTTGAGGGTCATGGCCCCATTGGACATAAAGTGAACTTAAAACTTTATAATTGCACTTTATTAATAATTAAAATAACATAACTCTACAAATAATCATTATTTTTCAATTCCGTGTGAACCTGGGAGTTAACCATTGTATCCACTATGCATCCAACTACCTTACTAAACATAGTAAGGGTCCCTATCTAACATCCATTGACTTACTATAAATTGTAAGTCCCTCAAAATGGAACCAAAACCCTTGAATATCAATGCCTCAAAACATATGAAGGATTTGGAGAGATAAACATTTACAATTGCCACTTGAAGAGCTCCATAACGCCCAAACTGGACCCTCTAATCCACCACACTAGCCTACGAGGGTCAAATGATAGGCTAATCCTTCGAACTCTAATGCTCACAAAATTGGGGACATTATAGAATTGGCACAATTCCACTAAATGCAATAGGTGTCCAAACTATTCACTTCGCCTGGGCAAGCTTACTCCCCGTCAGCACCAAAACTAGAGCTTCAAACAAGCTATGGAGGTCTATCAAGCATAAGGAACAAAGGAATTTCAGTAGAGGAGGAAGGAGGGGATTTCAATTCAATATCCTCAAGCACAACTACTGTTTGAAAACCTTAAGTGTTGTATCTACAAAAGTAAATAAAATATTTACATTACAACTAAGGCAAGTCTGTTGGGGAGTAATGTTGGATTCTATGTTACCTCAAACACCAAATGCCTCTATATACAAGTGCACCATAAATAAAGGATTTAGTGGTATAATTTTTTTTACCATTTTTAGAAATTGTATATAGTGTAGGTAAGAGGCAAAAGATAGGACATTTTTATTAGTTAGGTGAAATGTGAAACCATGGTAGATCATAAACTCACTTATGAAATGTTTAAATACGTAGCTATAGGATAGGTGTTGAGCTGATATTTTATTCTTTTCTAAAGTCATTGCACATATAAAATAAAATTTAGAAGACCAAATGTTAATATCATCTCTCTTTAGTTCACTAACCATTATAGTTCATGTAAGCTTACCTAGGCATAGGACTAAGTGAAAACAGTTAGTAATAGGAAGGATAACATTGTATAAGCTATTGCATGATACTCCAAGCAAGATGGTTGAATAACACTATTGAGTATGTTGGTGAACGTAAATGTGATCCAAGAGAAAAATTAGATACTTTACCCATCTATATAAAATGGTATTTTATTTATTTTTCTTAACTAGAGTTAATGATATCAGCTAGGACAATAATATGAACCTAGAAATTTACTTTAGTGGCTATAACTATAATGTCAATGTTCACATTGTTCTTAGCTATATTTTGTCTTCCCGATTCTTGGCATATTGTCTTGTAAATTACTTTTTATACTAAAAGGAAAAATACCCATGTGTTATGTTGTGAGAAGATGTGGCATATAATGGCTAGATTGAGGACATACAAGTAACCTCATGTTCAACTTTTCATGGTGTTGGATAATCATGTTTTGGGTCAGTAAAATAGTGAATGGAATGGTTGTTAGTTAAATGAGAACATAGTTGGTTATAAGAGTAGAAAGGATTAATTGTAGCACCCAGATATTGTGTGTATTAATGTTTATGAAATCGGGTTGTAAATAAACTTGTTGAGCATCATTACCTAGTATAATAGTGGTAAGTCCTCATGCTTCCAATCGTATCATTGATACGAAGAGTTGGGACTATGGAAGTCACTTTTGTCTAGAAAATATTGTATATATCATTGATAGTGATTGCCAAGCTTGATAGAGGTATAGTAATCTTTGAGTGCCAAATTGTGATAGGGTGACTTGTAGCTATTGGAATTTGGGATACCTTGTAGTGAATTTGACTCAAGGTGAACTACTTATTGATTTGAGGCTTAATTCCCTTAGGATCTATAACCTTCTAAATGCTTGAATTAGAAAATGCTCGTACCATTGTTGGATACTAAATGATGAGGATTAGCAATTGATTTTAAAGAACTTACATCTATATTGTTGTTGTGTCTGGTTTCTTGCTAGTCACATGATGTTGCATATAGAAATATGTGTCATGACTCGTATGATAATGGTCACAGTATGTGCAAACAAAGAGAATATCTTGTGGGTAGGTAATTGTTGACGTGGTTTTTTGCAACTACACCAACACAGAATAAAGTCGCCAACGGCTACTCTATCCTCTCTTGAACAAAGTTTCCTGTATGCTAAGATTGCGATATAGATCATACATTTAAATCCAAGGTTCCTTCAGTGCGAATAGTCTCAGTTGCCTTGATGTGATTTTGCTGGTATTTCAAGGGGACTTACACAATTGTTCGACAGCTGACAACAGACAGTGGATTAAGGGATTTCGTGTAATTTAGATGATTTGGCAGGTGAGCACAAGTTTCCTAATTCTAACCGGAAATGAACTGAATTTAAAGAGTGTAGGGCCTAAGAAGTTTATATTCTATCTAAGGACGGGACATGGGATCTATCTCGACAGACTTCGACCAGACTCTGCTCCGCCTCACGTTGGACAACTTACACAAAGTCGGTGCAATCTTCAAGGGAGTGACAAGAGGTTTTCAAATTATAATTCGACATGTAAGTACCATCAGAACGACGCATACAAACACATGAATCACAATCGAAGTTAAGTTCGTAAAGTTTTCCAGTCAACCACACAAGGCAAACTTGCCGTCAGCAAGCCGCTAGTGGTATGGATAAAAAATGAAGTTGTCTCGATTGACACCACAAATCCATAGCTAACATGTACTTGCATGAAAATAAAAAAATACTACTCTATTTTATGCTACTTGAAGTTGAAGGGATGAAGAAATCTTGCTAGCTACTTATAACAAAGATGAATTCACCATTCAATGAAAGATCTTTTATTACAATAGTTTTTCGCAACAATCTCTTACAAAGTTTTCAAAGGAAAACTTTCCTTCTTCTTCAAACTACGCTATGCTAAGATATTACAACTAAAGTGCCTCTGCTCTACTCTCTAGTTTGATCTCTAAGATCTACCTCTACTAAATTACAAATGAGGGGGACTCCCCCTTTTATAGATGGCCAAGTCCAACGGACGGCTCAGATTACAATCGACTGGATGGCCCAGATTGTGCCACCTCAGCCCTAAAAAAGATTCGCCCTAAAAACCGCCATAATGGAGAGTGGGGCAATAAATGAGCAATTAATGGCCACCATCTTCTAGAAGATTCCCGTTTGTAGACGCGTTCACACTGTTCTCGATCTTCTTCTTGACGTTGTTCTTCAACTTCTTCTTTGTCACTGGAGTTATACTAAGTCCCAACACTTGGCCATTTTTCGCAACTTTTCTTCCTTCAAGGTTGAAATGTAATCTTGGAGTACTTGCTTCATTCTCCTAAGTTATCGCTGTTTGGTCTCGACGTTTCTCCTGCAAAACAAGCAAGGAGAAGAGTATTAGAACACTTCATAATATAAATTCACTTTACTTACCTGATTTTCACGCTTGAACTCCCAAGGGTTCATCGTCTTCACTAGCCAACTTTGCGTTCAAATTCTTCATGCCTTAGTCAAATTTCAAACCCATCTTGCATTCTACCTGGGCATACTTTGCTCTGATATTTCATCCAACTCAAACTCGAGAAGAAATCCTTTCATCAGGAATTTGATCAAAAATTATCTAGGCGATCATTTTCAAATTCATCTACCAAGGCATTTTTAACACATTTTATCCCTTGCCTTAGAAAATTTTTATTTCCCTTAGGAAAATTCATCAACCTGGTGCCCATCAAAAATATTCACCTTGAAGGCCTCGGCAAAGTGTGGAAGACTTTAAAATCCATTCCTCATCGCAGACGTCCAATACCCAGAAGAAAATTTTCTTCAGAACGCATCGAATCCATGGGTACACAATGTTGTACCCAAAACCAAAATTTTTGCTTCACTAAGGCATTTTGCTTAATTGAGTCTTAATCTTGTTAAAGTGATGTCAGAAGGTCGTTTTTGGGCTTTTCAAATATGGAATTGGTGTCAGTGTCATGTTAGTCTGTTACTGAAGTAATTCAAGGAAAATGAAAATCTGAACGAAAATCGTTGAAATTTTCTATCTCTGGAGAAGGGAGCACATTTTCAAATGGGTGCCCTATCTTTTAGGGGCCCAGATCCTGTTTTTAGGGTTTGTCACCTCCAGCAGACATTTGTCTGGCATCACATCAGCTTCGCAGTGAGCTATCAAGTTTGTCAAACGGACCTGTTTTGTGCGAGTTGCGGAAGATACAATGCAAAACGAGGAGGAAGCGAGAATTGGCTAACACTGGAGAAAAGCGCAGCTTTTGGAAAAGGCGCCCATCTTTTTGAGGTGCCAAATGAAGGTTTTTGACTAAATGCCACCCAAGATGTTTATCTCACATTCGTTCAAGCTTCGCGACGCATCCGTCAGTGGGTGAATCTGAGTTGCTGAAGTCCCTGAGCCTGAGGTCGAACGTAGGGTCAAATCTTAGTCAGAATATCAGAGGAAAAAGCAAAAGAGCACATTTTGAGAAAGGCGCCTGAGCATTTCAAGCCTTTAATGCTTTCTTTTTGATGATTTCAGATATTCAATGTGTCTGTGTTATGCTCAGCTTTCCGTTGCCTGTCTCCGTCAATTCAGAGGATGACTCAGCAGCTTGCAGTTGGAGTTTTTGTGATATTCCAGTCAATTCCAGAAATGGCTAAGTCTGGAATGAAAAGGGCGCCCTTGTTTTTCATCCCTCAGATGATGTTTTCTGGGGAAATGTGCCTTTGCAGCTGTCATGCAGAATGAGGTCAGCTCCGCAGTGACCCTGAGATCCAGTCCTGAAAGTTGGTAAAACAGAAGTTATGAAGGATTTATTTTTCCCTTCGTTCGAGATGCAGATGTCAAAATTTGACTAAGTCTGTGAAAAAGCACAGCTTTTGAAAAAGGCGCTTGGATTTTTGAGCCTTCAGATGTCAGTTTTATGGTTTTTAGTCTCAAGATACCTTTTGATCAGTTTTTACTCAGCTCTGCAATGCACCTGTCAGCTAGCCAATCGGAGAAGTCAGTCAACCAGGGTCAGAGGATGAACAGAGGTCCCGACAGAGGTTTAAGCCTAAATTTTCATGAAATTTGGCTAAGTTTGGAATTTTCCTTAAAAGTTCAAAGTTGAATTTTCGAAAGTGAGTTGAATGGACGCCTTAACTGGAGTTCTGACTGCAGTTAGACTAAACGTTTTCTGGGTTGTCATCTTCAGTTCGTATATTGGCATGTCGAGTGATCTTTCAGTTTGCATGTCAAATTAACTAGTTTGCATGTCAAGTTAACTACTTTGCATGTTGAGTTAACTTGTTTGCATGTTCAGTTAACTAAAGTCTGTACTTGAAAGTCAACTTCAGTTCACATGCATGACGAATTTTGGTTGAAATTATGAAACTTTTGTGAAGTAGGCGCTTCACCCTTTGTCAACTGAAGTTCCAAAAGGGGACGCCATATTTGATTAAATTAAATATCATGAATTATGTGAAGTTGGCGCATTTGCTTTGGAATGTCAACTTGAGTTCCAAAAGGGACGTTATTTTTAGAATTAAAGCATGTGAAGTTGGCGCATTCACTTCTTGAATGCCAACTGAAGTCTTGAAAGGGTCGCCATTTTTAGAATTGATTTAAAGCATGAAGTTGGCGAACTCATCTCAATCAAGATTGTCAACTGAAGTTTTCAAAAGGGACGCTTTAGTTCTTAATTGTTAATTTAATAAATTTTGAAGATGGTGAATTCAATGAAGATGGTCAACTGAAGTCTAAATCGCATGGTTTTGTCAACTGAAGATTGAAAGGGAAAACCCTAAAGCATGGTGCTTTATTTAGCATATTTTAGTTTCAGTTAACTAAAATGAGGTCCAATTAGAAGCCAAGCGCCATTTTTCAAGCTTTAGTGCTTTATGCGAATTTCAATGATGAAAGCTTATTTATTTTAGCCTTGGCGTCCATTATTTCTTCATTTCAAACTTCGAAGCCTACATTATTCTTGAGCGACCAGCAAGCTAAAGGTGCTACAGGTGTCCAAATTCAGCGTTCTTCATAGCAACGAATTCAGATTGTTCAGAGGAAGGAGATTCCAGACTTTATTTTCACTTTGCATGCAGGTTTCATCAAGTTCTACAACAGAGATTGGCGAATTCTTCAGAAGCAGAACAAACAAAACTTTCTATCTTCTGTCTTATTTCTTCTATTTCTCATCTTAGGTACTTTCTTCGCATGTCAAAGAAATTCAAGCGTATTTTCACAGTTTGATCATCTGGGTTCGCATATTTCAGCATTAGTAGCAAAATCCATGTCTTAGTTTTTTTCGAGAAAATTGCCCCGTAGCCTTCATTCTGAAGCTCTGTGCTTTTTTCCGAGAATTTCTTTGCATGTGGGATAAAATCACATCTTTTTGAAAATCTCATCATTTGGGTTTGTTCAGAATTCCATTGTGCACAAAACCCATGTTCCAGATTTTCTCAAGAAAAATTGCCCCGAGAAGCTCTAAAACACCTGTAGTTCTCGATTGAAGAATCTTTGCGTGTCAAGCTAAACGGCGTTTTTTCACAATTCTGACGTTGTGGGTTGTCTTGGAATCATTTTCCGGACAAAACCCATGTCTCATAATTTTTGGTGAAAATTATCCTCTGACAGGCTATTTTTAGCCTCACCAGGAGCCATTTTTGCTTTCTAGAGAGTTGTCAGAACATAGCCGTGTTCACAGTCAACGGGTAAGTTTTTCAGAAGGCGATTCAACTAGACTGAATTCAAGACCAAATCGGTCTTAATTTAGGTTTTCATCAGAGCAGCTGACAATGAAGCATTAGGCTGCAAAAGAAACATAGATCACTTCATTTACGAAGCCGCCAAAGTCACTCAGATCTTGTGCCATTATCTTCGTGAAAATGGTACCTACGCTGATCTCGAGGTTGTACAAACTGAGTTTCAGAAGCATGTTTATGATATCTTGATGGAGGTTCTGATCACATTTTCAGTAATTTCAGCGAGTTTCAAGAAGGCTACTGAAAATGTTAAAGAATGTATGCACACAATTACAGAAAGTGGTAGAGAACTAAAGAGACAGACTGTTGTTTTGAGCAGCGTTAAAGTGCCACATGACAGAGAGATCGATGAGTTCTTGGTCGAAGTGTTAGACCAAGTTGACATATAGTGATCTGCCAGTTGGAACCTGCAGTTAATTTCAAGGGTTGAGTCCTGAACAACAGTTAACTCGACTTTCAGTCTTGAGTTTACTTGCAGACTTAACACATGCTTATCTCGTCCTTGGAATTATCATCACAGGAGTTAGGGTTAGGGTTTCCAGTTAACTGAAGGTAGTGTCCAGTTAACTTTGCTTTAAATAAGGACGTGCATGCTTGCACATGGTCCATTTAGGTTATTTGTACCCGGTTAACTGATGGTAGCTTTCCAGTTAACTGTATAGTTTACTTCATTAGGGTTTAAATAATTAATCTTGCATGCATTTGCAAGACTGTAGTTGACTCAAGGTGATTTTAGGGTTCCCTACACCTTGATGTATATAAATAAGAGCTTTTGCTCATTTGTAATTAACTTTTGCTTGAGAGAGAAATATATGCTGCGCCTACCTTGCCCTCAATATTGCTCTTTTGGTATTTGTTCATGTGTCTTCGCTATTACGATTAATTGTTATGCCACATAGGGTTTCATGCAATTGTAATGGTGAATTCTTTCTGTTTTGTACAACTTTACCATTATGATCAATTGTTATGCCACATAGGGTTTCAAGAGGTTATGATGATAAATCTGTTTTGTGTATCTTTACCATTGTGATCAATTGTTATGCCACATAGGGTTTCAAGAGATTGCGATGATAAATCTGTTTTGTGAACCTTTTATCATTATGATCAAGTGTTATGCCACATAGGGTTTCGTGAGATTGTGATGATAAATCTGTTTTGTAAGTCTTTACTATTTTGATCAAGTGTTATGCCACATAGGGTTTCATAAGATTGTCATGGTAAATTCTTAAATCTGTTTTGTGCCCAATAAACTTGTCTAGATTGAGCTGATAGATGCGCCACCTTGCCTTCAAGTAGAGAATCTAAACTCGTTTATCGTCATAGTCAAACCTTGCTCCATTTCCTCATGCTCTGTTTTCTTGAGGAAACTAGATAGATTTAAAGTAGTAGCTTAGTTGTAGTTAATGATCGGGAAACCGGAAAATCCTTAGCTGCGTTCTTGGTTTTCTTAACCTTGTGCCTCTTTGAGAACAAAAGATAGGACTTAGATTACTTTTCTTTTTCATGCATTCCAGCACAACGAGGGAGCTTCCCCTCCTAATTTGAAGAGCACTCATTGCATAGTGTACATAGCTGTCCGTACAAACCTGCACTCCAGAGGTGTTAGATTTTACGCCAACACACAACAAACGGGTTCATCTAATTTTTTTGAATTTTGGACCTTAGAAAAATAATTTTCATCAAATTTAATTCATTTCTTCAACTCCAGGCGCATTTCCTTGCTCTAACTTGAAAACTTTTAATTATCCTTGCGAAGCTGACATCTCCCGACCTCTTCTCACCCATTTTTACTCATTCCTGAGAGAACTTCATTACTCCTTCAAGTTAGGCGTATTTTTCCTAAGGAAGTGAAACTTTAAATATTAATACTTAGGAAAAACATTCATCACTTTGCATAGGCGCATATGGAGGTGCTTGCTTCTAAGTTTAATCTTGCCTTAGAGAAATTTTGAACTAATCCTTTTGAAGGGCGCATTTAGACCTCTCAACTTTCACTTTTTTTTTTTTACACTAAGAAAATTTCCAACTCCCCCAAGCCAAGGCGCATTTGACCACCCTCACTTTCAGTTTGAGTGCCTCAGACAAATTCTCAATCTCCTCCTTCATGGCTGGGCGCATATAGGGGTCCTTGCTCGCACTTTGCTGGACTTAGTCAACTTTCAAGCTCCATCATGCTGCTGGGCGCATATGAGAGGTCAATCTTTCATTTTGCAACACTTAGAGAAATCTCAGGGCTTCCTCCAAGTCAAGGGCGCATTTAACATCCCCTACCTCAATTTTTTACACTTAGAAAATTCTCCAAGTGCCCTTCTTTACCTAGGGTGCATTTTGATGCCAAAGCCTCAAATTTTGATGACTTAGACATTTTCAAAGCCACTCTTCTCAACTTTAGCTTCAAGGGCGCATTTTCATGGGTGAGCATCAAGTTTTGAGGACTTAGACAAATTTCTCCATGGTGCCTTTTGAAGCTTGGGCGCATTTTGCCCTCAGAGCTTCAAATTTCGATGCCTTAGTAGCATTTTCACCCATCTTCAGCTTCTCAAGGTGCATTTCCTGTGAACTTCAAATTTCAAGTGCTTAGAGAATTTCCACCAACCTTTAGCTTTTAAAGGCATTCTTCACTGGCTGGACTTGAAAATTTATCAATTTCAGTGAATTTTATGCTCTTTGCCTGATTTAGGGCAACTCGATCATGCTAACCCTAATTTGCTATTTTTAGAAAGTTTGTCAACTTTGCACTTCAAGCTAATTTCAAGCTCCAAAAAGGCTGGATTTTGCTTTGTTCTGAACCTCGGGATGTGTTTGTGCTACTGATGCCTGATATCTGTCTATACCGCTATTTTTAGAAACTTGCTAAAATAGCAATTGCTCAGAATGCCTTCAAATTTTGCGTGCAAATTGCCTGAAGGGTGGTGATCATAGCTAGATGCTGCATTTGTATGATTGTTGTGTTTTTCCCTTGAATTTAGGAAACCCTAATTCCTCTGTACTAGCCTGCTAAAAATAGTAAGTGTCTGATTTTCCATTCTCTGCAACTCCGTTCATCTTGAAATTCGCGCCATAGGGTCTTCATCACTTGCTTGACCTGTACCTACTGATGCCTTGCGCTGACCTGCTATTTATAGCATGTTTCTGGAGGTGCCTTACTATTTATAGCACTTGCTCAGTTTCATGACTTCCACAACTCCGTTTGACTTGAAATTCGAATGACGCGCTCCTCACCACGTGACTTGCCTGTTGACATCGGCGCCTGCTGTTGACTTTCTATTTTTAGCCAGTTTCTAAAATGACTTACTATAAATAGTAAGTGCTCTGTTTGCTTTCAAATTTTACCAGCAGATAGCTTGGAAGACGCTGATCGCGGTGGTATACACCGATTTTCAAAGATTCTGACTTTTTACCCCTCTTTTTGGGTCCCGAAGCTGGAAACCCTAATTGTTCTTGCATGCATATCAAATGACCTTCGTTTGTCCTCGTTTATGTTGCATTGCGATCAGCTCGTGATTCTGAAGTGTTGGGAGGGGCTGTCGAGATGCACCTACTAAAAATAGTAAATTCCCAAATGAGTGACCATCTCCGTTTGCATGTCGCATCATCGCGAAGCTCTCGAAAAACCCACAAGGAATCATCCAACATGCAAAGAAAACCCTGACATGCAAACCCTAAAAATAGCCTTTGAAGGCTGAACTCTGAAAGTTGTCATCTCACTTTGCATGTTATACTGTCGTGAAGGTCTCTGAAAACCCAGAAGGAATCTTCAAACATGCGTTGAAAAATTCTTCATATAACCCCTGAAATTTGCTCTGGAAGCTGGACTGCTAAAAATAGTAAGTTGTCTGTTTCGGCTCAAAATTTGCCAGTGAGCAGTTTGATGTGTTATGAATGCAATGTGACTGTTACAACTTCAAAAATGTCGACGAAATGCCCTGAATTGCACACTTACTAAAAATAGTAAGTTGCCAGAATCTGATGAAATTTCAATGGAAACCTATTGGAAGTACACCGATAGTAATGTTAGCCTCAGATTTCAATTCATTCACTTCGCTTGACCCTAGATTGACCAGGAAAGATGGAAACCCTAATTTTAAGACTTGGCCAAAAGTTCATGTTTAAACTCAATGATGGTCACAATCCTCAAAAGGCAGATATTAGAAAAGAGACACACAGAGAGAGAGAGACAAAGACCAAAGCCAAAAAGACCAGAATGGAGCAAAAATTAGGGGTCCCCATCTTGAATGGGGCGATGTGTGAAAAGGTCACAACAGTAATCAGCCTAGTCTCTAGGTTAATGAGGTGAACCAAAAAGGGTTCTAGCATGTTTACGTTGAATTATGAATCATAAGGGTGGAAGGGTCTAAATTGGGATCTTGGCATCTCTTGTTTGAAGTTTTTTGGTACCTATGTTTCTAAATTATAAACATAGTTAGGTTATAACTTGCATTAAGTGCTTGACTCTATTTTTGTTGATAATATTTTGTTCTAATAGTTGAAATCTTAGAAGAACTACATGTGACTCATATCTCATTTGGAAGTGGGTATGTAGGCAATCCTTGGGCAAAGGATGTCCTTGTGACCTCAAGTCCATAGGGGAGGGATTAGGTGATAACTCCAAGGTTTGGGGTTGTTTCTAAACTTGTTTGACCTTCCCTCTTTAGTATGCTTCAGCCTGAGGCTAGAACTTGCATTAGATAGCTATGAAAGAGTTAAGAAAAATTGATAACTCATATCTAATAATGATGTAAAATTAGGGTAACAAAATTTAATGAGATGAACAATAGGTGTTATTAGTTGCTTCAATGGTTTGTCTGCTTTTAATATACACCTAGATCTATGGTGAGCTTAGGACTTGTTGATGTGATTTTTGTGACTGCACCAATCAGCAGAACAAAGTAATCCAAAGGCTACTCCATTCTCTCTTGATCAAAGTATTTTGTGCGCTAAGATTGCAAGAAAGATCACACGTTCAACTCCAAGGTTCCGAAATGCTTTGGAATACCCTCAGTAGGTTCGTTGTGATATGCTGTTTTTACGAGGGGACTTACACAATTGTTCAAAAGGTTTGCAGTTGACAACCGGTTAATGATTGGAAGGGAATTTATGCAATGCGGATGATTTGGCAATAAGGTACATTTTCCTAAAACTAACCAAAAAAATACTGAATTGAAATGGATGTAGAGATTAGAAAACTTATAGTCTATCTAAAGACGGGACGCGGGATCAATTTCGGCAACTTCAACCAAACTCTGCTCCACCTCACGTTGGACAACTTACACAAAGTTGGTGCAATCTTCAAGGGGATAGCAAGAAATTTTCAAGCTACAATCTGACACCAAGATACTGTCAAGACGACGCAAACCAAGATATGAATTGCAACTGAAGTTAGGTTTATAAAATGCTCCAGTGGACCACACAAGGCAAACTTGCCGTTAGCAAGCCACTAGTGGTATGGACTAAAAACGAAGTTGCCTCGATCGACACCACAAATCCACAGTTAATATCTACTTGCATGGAAGTGCGCATCAAATTGTTAGTTTTTATTAATTTCAAGAATAAAATTGAATGTAGATTGTAGCATCAAATTTTGTATTGGCAATATCATCTACCTAGGTTGTGGCTTTGTACACAACTTACTATTTAATTCTTGAAATTGTTCATTGCCTATTTATGTGTTAATATTCATTTCAAATCTTTATTTGCATTGAATAGTTGGTCTTTGTTTGGTCTTTGTTTTAGTCAACCGGAAGGCATCATTTGTGTGTTAAGATATGTTGCTTTCATTTGTTATATCTGAAAATCTCATTTGCAAGGCATGTTTGTTAATAGACTGGTGTATGTATTTGAGGCTAAAAATATAGACATTTTAATCAATTTCAATTATGCAACCCCACACCCCCAATGAAATCTTGTATAATGTGCACATTTGTATATCTTGTCTATAGTTTGCCTAGGGTTGATTTAATTTGGTTTTCATTTTAGTTGGATCTTAGGGAGCTTCCTCTCCTAATTTAAAGAAAGGTTTCACCTCATGCACTATTCCAAATTGTGTTTTCTTGTAAAACACAAATTAAAACACAAACAATATCCTAAGTCAAAAGGATGTGCAACTGAGTTTTTGTAGTAGAAAGCAAGGAATTGGAGTCACTTGTAACTCTAAGAAATTTTCAGCAGCACATGGTACCCTAGTAAGTAAAGTGGAGATAGTTGGACAGCCACTACTAGCAAAAGAGATCATTGAGTGGGAGAAGCACCTGACCTTTTCTACAGATTTACATGTGTGGGACCCTAAGGAGCTTAATTCAGTGCTTGAGTCAGAAATTTTCCCCTTTAGTCTTCCTCCAAATTGAGTGCTTGATCAGAGGTCATTTTCACAACTTCAGTGGCCTTGCTAGCTCTAGTGGGAAACTGTATTTTGTCATGCTCTTGTCAAGCAACTTCTTTCTGTTTCCTCTATGGATTTTCAGAGGGCTTCTTTTTACATGTAAATATTTCTAAAAACAATACTTGATTTCCCCTTTACCTTAGACAAGATTAAATGGTGACTCCTATCCATCATAGAAATAGCTATTTGTGTTCCCAAGGCCATAAAATCAACCTGAAAAGACTATCTGAATTAATGACAAGCAGGGCATAGATTTTGTTGTGATCTCTGACCTAATCTTTGTGTTTGGAAGGCATTAATGCCCAAGACATTCTCTGCATTATTATCAATCTGCAAATTCCTACTTGGCATGATGTGGAGGACTTTGACTCCCATTTTTTGGTTTTGATTGCTTTGCTTCAATTTGCAAATAAACATGTCATATTCAACTTTTCTTATAGGGACCTAAGCAATCTTTAATTCTGATTGATGCTTGTAGTATGCTTATGCCCAATGAGACTGACTATTTGTTATTTAAGGGAAAACAGACATGGAGCTATACAAATGTAAGGCTGGTATTACGCATCATGGGGAATAATTACAGAAGTATGGTAGACAGCATCATTGGCAGTGTTCAATAATGCATATTGCAAAGACACTATGTAATACAACTTTTCAAAGATAGCACAGTGGATGATTTTAATGGGAATCAAAGGAGCAATATGGTTATCAAGCCCCTTTATAGTCACAAATAGGTTTTTGGCATAAGCATGATAGAAAATGCATGGATCTTGCCATATATAATGTTTTGAGGAATCAAGATAATATCTTTCATTGAGAACACATAACTACCAATATTTAAAAACAAAAAACTCTTTCTGTTTTTCTATGTTACCGGGTTCGTACCCACAGGCCTTGAACCCGGTTCGGGTGCGAACCCGATATGGGTTCCCCTGTGGGTACACGCTGGGTACGCACAGGGTGCGTGCCCAGCGCGTACCTTGCCCAAAGGTACGCGGACTCGGGGGTACCAGCCGCGTACCCAGGCGAACCACTGAGAACCCACAGCCCAGCACTTAAAAAGTGGGCCCAAAAGTTAAAAAAAAAATATTTTTTAATTTCTATTTTGCTTCTCAGATAGTTAGGCCCTCTAGACATCCCTTCTTGTCTATACCCTCTATGGAAGAAGAAGATGAAGAACCAGAAACCACCACCCGCAAGAGAGGTCCATTAGAGAAGGCATTTAAAATGGAGGCAAGAGATATTGCTAAAGAAAAAATTGCACGTTGCCTCTATGCCAATGGTCTTCCATTCAACTTGGTGAGATCACCATATTGGCGGGACATGGTGTCAGCAATAAATAGTGCACCTCCTGGTTTCACAAGTCTTGGGTATGAAAAGGTGCGTACCACCTTATTGCAAAAAGAAATCTGTAGAGGCCCAACTAAAACCAATTAGAGATTCTTGGGTTGAAACAGGTGTATCTATTGTTTCCGATGGATGGAAAGATTGCAAAAACCGTCCATTGATTAATGTTATTAGTGCTGTTCCCAAGGGGGCAATGTTTTGAGGGCGGTTGACTGTGAAGGGGAAGTGAAAGATGCAGTGTTCATTTCCAGGATTCTCATTGACTCCATAGAGATGGTGGGTAGTGAAAATGTTGTCCAAGTAATTACGGACAATGCAAAAGTTTGCAGGGCTGCAGGTGTTTTGGTAGAGGCTAGATATGAGCACATCTTTTGGACACCGTGCACCGTACACTCCCTCAATTTGGTGATGCAAGCAATTGGCAACCAAATAGAGTGGGTGAAAGAAATATACCAGGAGTCTGAGGAGATCCAGATGTTTGTGACAAACCACCATATGTCACAAGCAATTTTCAAAACTTTTTCAAGATTGGAATTGTTGAAGGTAAATTTTAAAATTTAATTTATTTAGTTTCATTTATCATTTATGTCATGTTTTACATAATTGAATAAAATAATTTTTTGCATTATTTACATATTTTAAATGTGTTATTAACTTACTATTAACATGTTCTTAGGTTGCCGAGACCCGGTTTGCATCTCACACAATTGTTCTGAGACGACTTGTGAAGGTGAAAGATGCATTGAGTCAAATGGTTATTAGCAACCAATGGGGTATATGGAAGCAATCAAATTCAGAGAGGGCCCAAAAGGTCAAGGCATTGATCTTGCATGACGATTGGTGGGATCGTGTGAATTATGTATTGGAATTCACTGAACCTATCATGTCTATGCTTCGGTTTGCTGATACAGATGAACCATGCTTGGAGGATGTCTATGATAGCATGGACACAATGTTGGAAAAAATAAAAATAGAAATACAAAAAAAAGAGAATGATCCTGAAGACACCTTGTACAAAAGGGTGGAAGCAATTGTTCTTCATCGTTGGAACAAGATGACAACTCCATTGCACCTCCTTGCATATGCCCTATCTCCGAGGTACTATACCACTGAAGTACTTTCTATCCCAGGGAGAATACCGCCATATAGAGATTCTGAAGTTGCTAATGGGTATAAGACGACATTTAGTAGAATGTTCAGTGATCCAGAAGTGCATGCAAGTGTCATGAGAGAATTTGGAATGTTTATCATAGGAAAATCAAAAAATCATACCGCTTCTGTTGCTAGAGACCAATACAAAATGGATGCTCTTACATGGTGGTACCTCCATGGTCAAGATTATATGTACCTCCAACCTCTTGCAATCAAGATCCTCTCACAAGTTTGTTTTTTCTTTTTTGCCACTTGTATTGTAAAATTTAACACTTACCATTCTTGAATTTATCTTGCATTTTTTTATTTTATTTTTAATTTTGTTGGTTTTCTCTCCAAGTTGCAAGCTCTTCTGCCGCTGAACGGAATTGGAGTACATACTCCTTTATCCACTCAATGAAGCGTAACCGGTTGGCTGCAAAAAGAGCTGAAGACTTAGTGTATATTCATTCCAATTTGCGTCTTCTGTCACGTAAGGATCCTCAATACAAGCAGGGGGCAGCGAGGCTTTGGGATGTAGCACCCGAGTCTACTGACTTGGATGCAACCATTCAGGATCTTGCTAGAGCCACTATGGATGATGTGGGTGATATTGATGACATATCACATGGTGTTGGATCCGCTTTGGGTTCAAATGATGATGATTTTGAAGTTGAAACCGCTCAAAATCCAAGTCATGATGATTCTGACAATCCTTTTGATGATTGATGAGCACTTGAACAATGAACATTGAATCATGTTTCAATGTTTCATGAACTACATTTTGTAATTCAGTAATTTTATTTGAATATTTTTCAACTATCAATTGGCATTTAATATTTATCTTTGGCATTTGGCATTGATCAATGATCAAGTATCATACTATGAAATGATTTAGTTTTACAATTCTCTATATTTCTCTTATTTTTTTGTATATATAATACATATATATATATTTATAATATATTAAATTATTAATATATATATATATATATACACACGTACCCATACGTACCCAAACCCCTAAAAAAATTTTGCCCATACCCACGTACCAGGTTCTCGTACCCAAACCCGTCCCCGAACCCGAACCGGTAACTTAGCTGTTTTTTCATGATGCATTACAGTAAACTTTGGTGGAGTATTAAAACAAATGAATTGCCAGACATGTCGGAAAATATTTTGTTCATAATGTTTAAGTTACATTTAAAAACTAAAACAGTTGGAAATAAATACCCCCTTTCATTGCATCCAATTCAGAAAGTTCACATTTATTGCCCTATATATCTAAGTATTAAACACAAAAATTTAAGCCAGACAAAGCTCATAGCTCTTTGTAGGAAATTTTTCATTGAACTTTTCTAATTATAAACAAAATGTAAAATTTGTAGTTGAAATTTGAAAACTGTCTTGGAGAGTGCTCATTTTACATAGAGATAACAATCGGAAAAAGGAAACAACTTTCAAAAACTAAAACAACTGCAACATAACCATACAAATTCCAATAACATACCCACAAAGAAGTCTTCCAAGAAGAAGAATGTATATCGAATCTATATCATATGCTGTTGCATAAAGTATGTTTCCAAGAAAAAGAGCAATGCTGCTGAAAATAAGTGGCCTGAAATAAGAAGTGTTGGACCATGCACTTAAAAAAACTGATGACACTAACTGTGAAACAGGCATACATCCAATTATTACACCACACAATGTTGCAGAAGCTCCCAAGCTGATTGCATAGTCATCTGCTGTTGGGACAATGATGTAAGTGTTGACCATGTATAGGAAAGTGTTTGCAAGATTCAATGCCAGAGACATGACATGATAATCCTGCTCCTCCACATGTTCTCCAGGACTAGGTAGTTCCTCCTGAATTATGAGAGAATGCTGGCCAACAAAACTTAGAAAGTTTGTAGAGTGCGTAAGCCTCTCTACCGCAGATTTAATCAATTGTATGACAGGGTCCTGACATGTTCAATTTAGATGTGAATATACAGTTAGTAGAAACATTTTTTTATTAGGTTGTGGTGGAAAGCAATTAATCAAGCACATTTTACAGACTCAGGAACTGCCTAACCTTTGATTCATGCATTCTTTCTGGCTGATCATAAATAGATAAGTAGCTCCCCTTATTCTGTTGAAGCTCTACAAGACTGTGAGATAATGCACCAACAACAGCTTCCAGACCCTAAATTTTGGCACCAAATTGGAGTTTTAATCCATTACATTCTTTTTGAGATTGCTGATATTATATCTAATCCTTCCTTATTTTTGGTGCAAAAGATTATCATCTCATACATAATTACATCAGATAAAGATTACAGAAGGCATACATTATCCATCCTCATTTTTCTTGGTTAAAAATGACCTATCACTAACCAATATAGTACAAAACAGATACAGAAGGAGAATGATTCCACTTAAATGTAGATATATATAAATACACATTTAGACATTACAAATCAAGATATGTTATACCACATGTTTGAAGACTTGTCGAAGTTGAGAGTAAGGATGATTTGAACGACTTGATACATAGTAATTTGTAAATTGGTATCCAATTCGCTTGTCAAATTTTTTCAGTATCTTGCGAAGTCCAATTGCATTTATCTCAATAAAATGCAGCAGTTTCAATAGGTCCTGACCAACAGCAGTGTAAGCTTGCTGCAGTTCATGGGCCTGAGACAGGTCATTGTGCTGCATTACCACTTCACGCTCTTCAGATAAACCTTCCAATCTGCAAGCTAGATATCCTTGTTGTTCTAGAAGAAAAAGTACAGTCTTCTCAATCTGAAACCAAAAATAGCATATCAGACTTTGTTTCATATACTACCTTAAATGCAGACCCTCCCTTGAGATTTTAGTTTATTACATACCTTCAGGAGTCAATCATACCTTTAATTAGATCTCATGTACATGAACAACAGAAGAATAAACATACACTATACATTGTTACATATGGCAACAATAAGAGGACCGTAAAAAACAATAATCCCCAAATGCAGGTACAAATAAGTTCACCAAGGTTCTATCTTGTAACAATCGAAGATTTCATTTACAGAAAGAAAAATCAAGAATAAATAGGCACCAGGCTTTAGTGAGGTCGTAATGATCATGACCACATCAAAATCTCATGAAGGAGAGTACAAAATCCGCATATAGAAAGAGAACATTGTCATATGTTCTAGGATTTCTTTAGGAAGCTGATGTTTAAAGCTAGACATATTTTGGAAGTGAAGTGTGTGTCTTCCTTTCTGTTGTGATTGATCTACAAATCCTTAGAAATGATTTAGAATCTCTTTTTGTTTCATTGGGATTTAATGATTGTTACTTTAAAGTAAACATTGTCTTCATTTTCAAAAGATCTAGAGGCCTTATGTTGTTCGCATATTTTAACCTCACTTAAGTTCTTTACAGATTTACTTTCAACTTCTTGTGATTTTGATAGCATTTTTTAATATCTTTATGTTACCTTTAAACTGTGATGCACTAGTATAAAAGGTCAAGGTAATTGTTTAGGTCAACCCTAAGGTAGTCATCAATTTGGTATATGAGACCCCCATTATGCAAGCATTCCACATGGGGATTGTGTTTCTATTTACCTTCTATATTGTTCAAATAAGGTATACAACCCTACCTCCCTCTGGATTTAAAATTGTGCCCTTCACTCTACAGTACACAAGCCTTCACCATTAGGCCAACTTAGGTTATTATTGGTGTAAGAGATGCATTTTTTCTGGTATCTCTACTCATCTTTAAAATTGTGGAGTAAAGTGGCTGGTGTAAGATGTTCATTTTTTCTGATATATTTAACTCATCTTTATAATTGTGAAGGACTAATATAACTAGTGTAAGACACTCATAGGCTCAATCATTGCATGTCATATGACCATTAAACTCTCAAAGTTTCAAAGTCAAACAATACACCTTAATACAACAAAATTATAAATAATAAACGTATAATAGCATTATAATTGTTTACATATGATGATATGTCTAAAAACCAGCCAAATGTCATTTACATCTTCCTCTTCCCCTCCTAGTACTCGATGATTTTTCTATCTATGGTTTGACTTATGACAAACTGATAATCAAATTAGACTTTTATGTTCTCTAAGTGTATTACTTTCTTTTTTTGTGTGAAATTACAAGGGTTTTTCTGTCATGTTTTGTTGAGTTTTTTACTGATCCATGTCGAGTCCCGAGTTCAATTCAAATTTTTGGGCTATCAAGATCAAGATTTCGAACTATGGTCATAGCCATGCATTTCATTGAAAGTTGAAACAACTCATATCTGCAGTTGAATGAATTCTATAATTATCAGCAAATTCCTTGAAAGATAGATTTTCTTCTCAAAATTTTTGTTTTCATGCAACTTGAAATTGTGGCATAACCTTGATAATCTATATAACTATTTTTGTTTGTTCATTAATTCGCAAGTGAGATGTTCTCTAAATAATTTTGAACTTTAGTTATGTCCCTAAAAGTAGGAATATATTTTTCCAAAAGTTCTTTTTGAATTATGTCCTATCCTTAAAAATATTCCTTTGGTATTAGAAGATTTCAATGTTAAAGATAGTGCAAGATCAAATAAGTTGTGGGCCATTTTCTATGGGATGAATGGTGCTACTTTAGTTAGCTTATTCCCTATTATAATGATAAGATTCTTTTGTTCGGGAGTTCCAGATAGATAGAAGAAAATTTCTGTAATATCCCTAATCAGACAAGCTTAGGAAATTGAAGTTTTCTTAATGTGTGCAAGCTGAAATGATGAACAAATGTCAATTGTAGATGCCAAACCCTACTGAAATTAATGTTGATCAGTAATATAATTATTTTAGGAATCCCTCATGTATCAAAGATGCAATCATGTAACAGCAGATCCAAAAATATTTATGAATGGTATGGGTGTTGGTAACCCTCACATGACAATTACAATCAACTAGGATAGCAGATCACTAGCTGATATTAACATAAACAGCAGATCTAAATACAAATAACAATTATGATGCTCAAATCTGATTTATGGTAGCTGAAAATTATAAGATTTATAAACCTTATGCCTTGCATTTTCTAATTTAATGCAACAAACAGCAGTATGATCAAACCAGCATTTATACCAAAATTCATGCCAGATTAAATCTCCCTTAATGCTAACCAGTATTCATTACCAGAAATTATCACCAAAAACTATGCAACAGCAAACTCCCAAAACTTAAGAATATTCAATAGCAGCAAGTACAATTTTACCTTACAGTTGTTTGAAATAGGGCTATTAGGGGTGAGAGTTCTCCAAAAATAGCTGCAGCAGCCAAAACACAAGTACAAAGCTTTGATCCAATGTTTAATGTAGTGTGGTAGCCTCCATCACTCTTTTTGTCTTGTACAACAGCTATGTGTGGTGTGGCTGAAGTTTGGCAAGGGCTGCACACAAGATTTGCTGCCTAGCAACAATGTCTATCGAAATATATTCTGGGAAAAACTCTCCAAATACTGATTTTGCTGTGCAGCAATAGATGACCTTTGAATTCCTCAACAATCATGACTGAAATAGTCGATTCAACCATCCAAACCGCGATAAATATTGATAAATTAACAAGATACGTAGCTTTGCTTACATAATTGTGATTCCCATTAATCAATCCGATCGAATCTTCAATCAATTTTCAACGAATTGGCATAATTGTGATTCCCAAATGGAATCACCTCTAATGGATGAGAGGGCTTTTGTGCTCAAATCGAAATATTGAAACCAAGAAGGCTTTCATCCTCTAGATCTCCCACATAAAGGGTTTTTCTCTTTGAATGCTTCAAACTCCAAATTGGAAGGAATAACAAAATGACAAAATTGGATGATTTTCTTTGAGCAATGCCTTTCTTTTATAGTTTCCTTTTGAACCCTCTATTTTGAGCTTATGCTCAAAGTATTAAAAATATTTTTTAAATTACATAGTGTTTAACACTTTTTGAATTACATATTGAACTGAGTGTTAAAACACTTTTTAAATACTACATAGGCCCTCTAATAATATTTAATTTGCTCTTATGAAAATAAAGTGATTAGGCCCACTTAAAATATTATTATATCCCTTAGGCTACAAAAAATAAAGAATGGCCTGTAGGTCCTCAATTAATTCCTCAATTAATTCCTTTAGTGTAATGTCCCCTTTATGGGATAACCCTAATTTGTGTCCACAATTTGCTAATTCAGACTTTATATGAATTTCCTCTTTTAACAATACCAATATATATGTATTCCTTTATTTATATTTGATTGATTCTCTTACTTATCTATATAGATGGTCATTCTTTATTTCCAACCTGCTGCTTTTCTGCATACATATCTCTATCTCTGGTTGTTTCCAATTCATATTTATCTCCCATTCCTTCTTAAATCTGCTCTTATATCCATTCTTATTCACAACCCGTAAATCTGTCTTATTATTCTTGTGCTGGTGGCTATGATCTCCACTGACTTGCTTGCTGGAACTGTCTATATACTCCTGCGGTTTATTGGGTAGAGGCTGAGACATTGTCTAGATCATTCCCTCTGATTGATACCTTAAGTGCACATATCTCCAATCCTCCTTTCAATCGAACGTCAGATATCTAGGCTGTTCTGATTTGTCTATCCAATTATATGCATATGAATATGGACCCGTTTGTATCTATCCTCAACTGCTGTTTTCAGGCTTCAATCCTTCAATTTATGCGTTTCATTCATTGGCTGAGTGTCTGAAATATTCTACTTAGTGCGCGGCCTGGCTTAGATGGATGTATGTTCTCTTTAACTATTCTAATCTATATATATCAGTGCTGTTCCAGATAACAATTCCAATCTGCACTTGGTCAACTGCTTGGCTGAGACATCCCTAGTACTCTGTCCAGTCCCTTCGATGAGTCTCCCATTTCTTCCATGTCCCAGTAATCATGAATCCTTCAGTGCTTTCTCCTAATAACTTCTGACCCTTTATATCTCATATTCTATTCTTATCACCCCTCCTAATTCTTCATATCATCTTCCTGTAGTTATTCCTTAATCACGTCATTCTTGACTCTTGTGTCACCCGACGGCATGTTCCTGGAATTGCAATCCCCTTCAAAGACCGAGAGTGAACTTCTCAAGATGGGTGAAGTCGTCACTAGAGTTGGAGATGGTTCCCGTCTGTAGAATATGTTTATCCTAGTTCGAAACTCATAGTAGAAGCCAAAGGAGTCAACAGAAGTCATCGGGCCTTCTCTATCAAACGGTTGGCAGAGATATACGAATAGACCAACGCTGCTATTTCCATGATGACCAGGTATAGTTCCAGATTGGCGAATGACACATGAGATGCTATTTGACCCCAACCTCCAATGGCTACCCGCCTACTCCCACTGGTATCGAAGAGGCGTCAATATGATTATCGAGCTTCCAATAGGTGGTTTGTTCCGCCCTTTCCCTGTTTGTTCATGCTACTGTAAGCTTATTATCTCCTCCTTTTTCCATGCCTTCCTTCTTGCATCGCTCCCTCCTTTTGTAGCCATCAAGAGCCTCTAGCCTGGACGTGATCCTTTAATGCAAGCGGTGTTTGATAGAGTCGATTCATCGTGTGACTCTTGATCGTGGGGATTTGTCGAATGTTAGTTGGCTTATTTGTTTCTCATTCCCTTTTTAGTTGGTATTTATATTTATCTCTTTTATTTTATTTTATTTATTATTTATTTATATTATATACTTTTTAGTATTTATTTATTATAATGGTTATAATGATTTTAGGGTTGTCAATGTTTATCGTGTGTTGTCCATATTTATATATATTTATAATTACCATATTATGTTATGATAATGGTAATTATAAAAGTATTAAATCAATAATATTTTCTTTTGTAATTTTAATTTGCATTTTGTTATCCATTTTATTTAATCACGTGCATTCAAATGTTTAGAGTTTTTAGCATCAAATTTTGGGGACATGACATTTAGTCCTAAAAAGGGGACAAGAAAAGCATACTCTAGGGTTACATTTTCAAATTTTTTAACTTTTCATATAACAACAATCCATTCAAAATGGCTGCTAGTTCAAGTTTAGTAGCCCTTGACATAAATAAACAATTCAAATGTGATCAATTGTCACCACTATAGAAATCTGTTATGGGGTTTCTTTTTGGTGTAGTCAATTGGGGTGGAGTATAAGAGCTTATCTAATCGAGTAAAAACTCACCTATGTGCTATGATTGTCCATGGAATTAGAGTTTTTCAAGGGCCAAACAAGAAGGGGTTTCCAAAAGAACAAACTATGACATATATTAGAACAAGAAGTAGTTGATGCTGTGAGTGAGAATGCAAAATCAAAATCTCAACCTTTAGCGCATAAACAATTAGGGAGGCCACCTACAAGGTCTTCTTTAATACTGGATGTCCCACATCCCTTATTGGAAACACCATCTATCCAAGAAGATCCCTCTTTTTCTTCTTGCAATAGAGGTCCATTTGTAATGTCCCTTTTTAAGAATACCCTAAATCTTGACTTATGTTTTGCAACCATGTTAGATAACATTCAAACATATAATAAATATCATATTAAACATCTAAAAATATCCTCATCTATTTGCACAATACAATCATGTAAGACAAACCACATCATGTTCAGGGTAACTCAATCATAGATAGGGATTGGATGGGAAAGATAAGTCCGCCTGAAGCTATCCTTCTAAGCCCAAGAGTGGATATAGCATCCCTCTTGGCTCCCAATGGCATAACACTCAGTCATCCAATCTGGGGAGTGGCATACTTAGGGGATACACTTGTATCTGCTTTCCTTATCCATCCTCATCCCCTCCTAACTATGATGGAGAGTTCCTCAAGTTGATCCAACCATGTGATAGTTTGGAGGAAGGGTTTCCATAAGAGGCCCGTAGATGCTCTCTCTAAGCCCAAGAGTGGATATCACCCCCTTGGCTCCCGATGGCATGACGCTTAGTCATCCAATCCGAGGAGTGGCATACCTAAAGGAAAAATCTAGTATTTGCTCAACCTATTGGTTCCTTCCCTCAACCATCTACATGATTGTTTGATGATACAAACAATTGCATCTAATCATTACCACGAATGTATTACAATAATTGGGTGTCCAATAGCCATATGTATTACTTTCATTATCCCAAAGACATCACTGGATAACATTAATTAGATAAATATTTAAAGTGTAAATTGCATTCAACAATATTTATTTATCAAACATGTAAATTACAATATATATCTACCAATCATACTATACTTAATATATATTTTTATCAACTATATATATATATATCAATTACTCACTGTTATTAAATTGCCAATTTATCTAATCCTCTGATTTCTGATTTCAGCATGTATTTATTCATTAATTAACAAGCATTTATTACTTCTTATTTTATTTCTGAAATCTTATCTTTTGGTTGATCTGCAGAAGCTCCTCTATGTTTTCTCAGCCACAATTTCTTCCTTTTTATTCCCCTATATGATCTGCAGTCTGTATTTTATTCCTTGTATTTCTGCCAACCACCGATGGTTTTTAGACTTGCTGGGAACTCCCTCAAATACCCGATAAGGATAGAGGCTTCCAGCTTTTCGATTGGACGTGGCTTTTAGTGGAATCGCTGCCTATGAATAGTCACTCCCTTTGCCTTGTTAATAATCGTTGTCTCTTAGTTATTGCTGGGTTTTAAGACTTTATTCAGATTATGTTATAACAATAACATGACCATAGTTTGAATAAAATAATAATATTGCTATTAATGATTATGTTCATAATAATATTAGATTATGTTCATTTTGTTGTTTTATCTTATTTGTATTATCTTTGATGTTTGCTTATTGGTATTTTTAATATTAATATTAAGTATAATGTATCAATATATTATATATCATTATTATTTAATATTATTTTCTTGTGTCAATATTTTGTAATTATAATATTATCTTGATAATTGTAATTATAATAAAATTGTTAATATATATATGTACTTTGTTATTTATTTATTTGCATTTATGTTTTAATATGTATTGTATTTATGTATTTGTATTTCAATGCTTAGAAATTTTAGTGTTCCATTTCGGGGGCATGACACCATTGGAGAAGGCATTTTAGAAAGAGGGAAGGGACACTGCAAGTGAATATATTGCACATTCCATTTATGCCAATAGTCTTCTGTTGAACCTAGTGAGATCACCATATTGGCAAGAAATAGCAATGGAAATCAATAAAACACCTTCTCATTACATAGGTCATCAATATGAGGCACACACCACTTTATTGGCAACAAAAAAAATAGAGACATCGCTAAAACCAATAAGGATCCATAGGTTGAAAGTTGAAATAGGTGTGTCCATTGCTTCTAATGGATGGAAAGATTGTAAAATCTAACCTTTAATAGATGTCATTATAGTGTGCCCTAAATGGGAAATTTCTTGAAGGAAGTTGATTATGAGGGGCAATTCAGGGATGCAAACTTCACCTCCAAAATCCTCATTGAATCAATATAGATGATGGGTGCTAACAATGTTGTCCAAGTCATAACAAACAATGCATTAACTTTTTCTTGACACTATGTAGTATGTACCATTCACTCCCTCTACTTGATGCAAAAGATAGGCACTCAGGTAGAGTGGGTGAAAGAAATATACATCAAGGGTGAGAAGATTCAAGTATTTGTGACAAATATCACAAAGCATCTTCAAAATTTCCTCCTATTTGGAGTTGTTGAGGGTAAATTTATGAAATTTCAATATTTTTTTCAAATATAATATATGATGTATTTACTTATTTAAATTTTAGTTAGTTATTAACTTATTCTTGAAACTTGATTTGCAGCCCACTAAGAAGAGTTTCAAGAATTTCAAATCTAATAAAAAAGCATTCAATAGGCCCAAGGTTACACCTTCTACGACCATCAGCGATGAGAGGAATGAGCTCAAGAGGAAGAAGCTATATTTCACTTGCAAACAACCATGGGAGCCTAGACATAGATGCCTTGGGAAAGGCAAGGCACATTTTATTGAGGTCATATCTGATTTAGAGGATGAGGAGATCCCTAATACCGATTTAAAGAGTGAGGAGGAGCATGAGGATCAGCCTCGTATTAAGCCAAAGGAGCATGATGATACCCAGCAGGTTACCATTGCTTCACTTTTAGGAGTTCCATGATATCATTCCTTTCGTGTGAAAGGAGTTCTTAATGGGCAGCGAGTGATGATTGTTTGTTTATCAGACTTGCTATACTATGATCGTTGTGAGGATAACGTGAATGGACATAAGTGAATAGGTTAAGTGGGTGTGTATATACATGTATGTAGTATGTACACTGAGGTGTATACAAGTATATACGTATGTATATATACACACGCTACCTATTATTTGTGGATATTAATAATATAATATTATTATTGCCTGATGACTTTACATTAAAACGTATATATATTTATTTATATATCGGGTTGTTAACTGGCTCACGATATATTTATATATTTGTTATATATATATATGTAATTATATATTATGGATTATATAAAATATTATTATAGTTATATTAAAATATATGTATATATATATATATATATATATGTTTTATATGTTTAAAACTATAATAATATTTATATAATAAAATATATAATTTCCTAATTGATTAATCTCACAACTTTGGAAAATAAATAATTTCGAGATAAATTAAATATTTATCTTTAACCTATGTAAAGTGAATTATTTCTATAGTATATAAAATATATAAATATATATAGTTAAATATTTTAAAACTCTAAAGTGAAAAATTAAAAAATTTAAATCTTTTACTTTGAGTAAATATTATAACATGGACTATAGAGAAATAAATTGGTCTCTTAAACTATTGAGAAAATAATAAATCTCAATAAAGTGAATCGAGCCTTTTTGTTTTATAAACATAAGCTAAAGTGAAAATCGAAATATTTATGAGGAAACATTTGAAAAAGAGCAAAATATTTCTGAGGAAGCTCATTCCCGTGAAATGGTGTGGAGATGAAACGCATGGATTTTTGGAAGAAGAATTCGAAGAGTTGGAAAGGAGGTGACGCCAGCTGAAGGGAATGAAGTGTTGCAAGTTGAATCTTGACCAGTTCATAGCAATGGTGATTCATTCTCTCTTGTGCGCCAAAACTACTCGTTTTCCTGTAAGTGGCGTTTTCTCTTTTTTGAGTTGAAAAAGTCTTGAAATGTTGGCTCAAATAAGGTCGATTCACTCTTATTTTTTATGATTCAGGGTTTAGAAACCCACCAAGTATCATTTTGAATGTTTCTGGGCACTTTGTTGTCAATCCACATGCCTCCATTTGTGGAATTCGTTGCATTTCGGGCCTATATATAGATACCTTGCCATTCATTGTAACATCACCTTGTGCAATCCTTGTTTATCATGCTCATTAAGCTTCCATATCCATTCTCTGTTTTGTCTGTATTTTTCTGTATTGCTAAGTTGAAAACACAGTGAAATTTACCAACAATTACCAATTACAATGATTATCCCATTTTGAGCTGAGAGTGAGGTTAATGTGAGTCATAGTTGAGTAAGAATTAGTAGTGGAGTCTTATTTGTGAGAAGAGACTTAGGATTTCACTTTAGTGTGACATACTTGCATAAAGAAGCCATTTTCAATTTGAAATTTTGGAAGCTTGTTTGAAGGAGAGACTGGAAGAGCAATTCAGAAAAAAGAAGCTTAAAATCAGGCATGAATCCTCTTAGTTTGTAACTTTTATTTGAAGTGTTGTTTTTCTTTTGGTCTTGTGATTGTTGTTTTCAAATAGCTCTAGTAGGATAGTACTATTTTGTTGAACATCCATAAGCAATGCATTTAAGGGGAAAATGCATAAGGGATTATGAAAAGGGGATTACATGTGTAAAGAACTTAAGGGATTAGTTTACTTATATGCATTTTGAATGAATATTTCATTTTGTGTATGATCTTTGTATATGGAGAATACATAGAAGTATTTATTATCTACGAGGATCGAAATGAAGACAAAACCGAGTAGGGTCTTAAGCTTAAGTTATTAGGTTAACTGTGACAAGCTAAACACTTCAAGGATAAAGATTTCCTGATTAGGAGTTACGTTACAAGACACTTGTAGAACTGTTTCGTTTCCAAGTAGATAGTTTGTTGTAGGTAGTTTGGGGTGACTGAATACCCATTGAAGGACTCAGCCTACACGTAGAGTAAGATAGCCTTAAGTCAAATCGGCCCTAAGTAGTGTTTATGATAGATGACCTTCATTTGAAGTACTGAATGAGAATACTTTGGCCAAAGTAGTGAAATGTACGACATCCACTTAGGTGTGAGATAGTTGAGACTACACTGTCAATTCATTGTGATCCTTGTACTAGTTCGAGATTGTGAAATAGCAAGGTTCTAGTTGTGTAGGACACAGCACTATGCTCAGTTGGTAATCGTTAAAAGATATCCTACCAATCTCTTCGACAAAGGGAGGGCCATCTATTAAATAATGGATGTGTGGAGGATCGCATTATAAGTCCATGGTTGGTGGAAAAGCGCCCGAGTGATGTTTCTCCTCCACAGCAAGCGGCCGATGTACCAAGATTTGAAAGGAAAGGAAACTGGACCTTCTTACTACTATTTGTGCAAAAGCTTACGAGCTATGTATGTAATTGTTTTACTTTGTACTCTGAATTATATTTGCAATGAAAATGGAATTCATGTGGAAACTTGTATGTATTTATCAATGAAGAAAGGATGAATTTTATTGTAATGTCTTTGTTACTTGTTACTTTTATATGTTTGAAGTGAAATTTGAAAAAATTTAATTTACGCAAGGGATATTTCATTACAAAAAGACATGAATGATGGGAACCTCAAGACAACAATCTTGGAGTTTTATTTTTCAATCTCGATTTGGAGGAGAAGGAAAAAGACCAAAGGCTCAAGACATTGTAGATCTAGAAACTAGTCTAGCTTTTTTCTACGTTTACCTTTTCTTAGGGTTTAAAGTACTTTTTATGTAAGGGGTTTGTTAGGAATTAACATAGAAAGGTAATGTTAATGTTACACAAAACGTTTAATCTTATCGTTACATGTTAAATATATATTAGGGTTAAATTTTGAAAATCCAACATTAGGAGTTATATAGGTGGTTAAATGGGGTTATAATATCCACCCATACACAACAAAAAACATGACTCTATGCACTGCATACCGTAGTTAAACTCAATAAAATAGCCCCTTTTATTTACTGTATTTTCTTATGTTTTTATATTACTTGAAGCAATTCATTTTTTCCACACAATTCTTATGGTAACTTCTTAGATTAACTTCTTTCTTAGATTTGAGATGACTTGACTGCTCGAATTTGTGTTAAGCTCCTATTTCCTTGGATACATATTTTAAGTTCCAACTGAGGAGCTCACTTGGTAATATATATTAATATGTACTCTTTTTCCCCAAAATATTGATTCATAATGTACTTGTTGCATAATATAGGACTCAATTTTCTTGCAAACGAAAGGAAATGGAACCATCAAAGAAAAAATAATTTAATTTGATGCTCATAATCCTTCATAGAAAATTAAAAAGGAAACATAGATTAAACAAGCACCGCTAACCTGCTTATCTAGCATAGTTGACATCTCCTTTAGAACTTGTCGACGATCAATTTTTTCCTCTTGAACTTGTTGAGCATAGTGCCTCACCTTCTTCTTCATTAGTTTGTAATTTATGTAATAGCTAAACACCAAAAACATAACCGGATATTAGATCATTTAGGTCAATAATGTCTGGAATAACTAGTTGATATCAAAGAAAGTTAAAATTGGCTTTGATGATGAAACTGAAAAGATTAAAAATAACAGTAATTATAACATAGTATCTACCTTGTTTTAATTATTTAATGTCAACAACACTCTCAACAATATATGTTTTACAACCAATATACTAAAGCATTTGACTCTTAAAATATATCTTTGGAAAAATTGCCATTCTCAATAACTAATCTAGCTAACAAACAAATGATGATACACATCATTATGTCATTAGGAAACTTTGGCAATTAAAATCATACAATTTGACCTCTCAAAATTCACATCCATAGAACAACCATTGAAATAAATAGTGATGAGTGATGAAAATAAAAAATATTCTTTCACACTAAGAATTATTTATTCTTGTAGCAGAAATCATCTTGACACCTAATAACTAACCTTCAAACTATAAGCATATTGACCCATTGTTCATAATATTTTCACCAAGTCCCATTCATGGATTTTGCTTTTATCCTGAAATTGTCTTTAATTTAGTCATTAAAGGGGTATAAATTGTGGTTTAATGTTAGAATATTAATGTAAAGTGATGCATGTTAACGATGTAATAACATCATTTGGTCATGTCTAAAAAATAACTTACAATGTACTTAACAACTACCACATAAATCCCCCATTCAATAAATTTACAAGCCACGCACATTAAAGTACTTGTGTTCCATCCAATTCTATCAAACTCCATGGATCTATTCTTCCAAAACTACATCAGCATCTATCCACCTAAATTTACTACGTGAAAACAAATCAACAGTCCATGAAACATGGGTGTATATGTGTGTTGAGCAGAAGCTAACGATCACCCACCTTTCATCACCTTTAGCAACCTTCATCAATCCCTCAGCCCTTTTAATCTTCATCTAATGCCAATCGCCAATTGCCAATATTCTTCCCTTTGTTCCTCCCTATGCTTTGGGAGCACATATATTTGTAATGATTTATGCCTTAGCATAATTTGGTGTCAACATTTCCCCCAAACATATTCAATAAAAAACTTGTCATGTCCCCGAAATTGTAACACTTTAAAATGCAAATAAAGAAAATAACAAAATACATATTAAGAATATAAAAAGAAATATTAGCAATTCAATATTATTTATCATAAGATAATTATAATTGTTGAAGCTAAAAATATATAAATATTAACAATTTAATATCATAATAATTATAATTATCACAAAGTTAATATTGTAATTATAAAAATATAAATATAAATACCAACATCCTAAATATTATTATAAACATTCAACTAAATAAACACATAATATGCTAATATAAAGTTAGTAAATGACAGCACTATATGATTAATATTACCAGCAGCGATTGTTAATTGACCATTAAAGAAGTGATTTCATAATTAAATAGGCAATGATCAAGTGTTACTACTTTATGGGAAGGTGCATACAAACTGGTTGCTTCCTTTAAATAGACCTCTTTTCATAAAGTCGTCCCCCCTTATAAGACCTCTTGGGAATAAAGATGGCATATAAGAAATATAAAATCGAAGAAGGAAGAGAAGTATCCTAGAAGGCAGCGATAGGAAAAGCAGGCTCTGCAGCAGCGATACCTTAATCAAGGGAACGCTGCACTATAGAAGGCAGAAAGGATATTAAATAAGGGGAGTACAGTCAAGTGACATCAAATGGGATGGAATAAGAATAGATTGTAGAAGTGATTCAGAAATTATAAAAGGCATCAGACTGACAGAACCAAAGGAAGAAATAAATAAGTAGGGAAGGTAACAAATACAGGTACATAATCAATACAACAGTTATATATACAGATTTTAAGGAAGTAAACACCAGGTTTGAAAGATATAAATATATATAAGTCCATATATATCTATATGGATAAGTAAATATGTATATAAATAATATGTATCTACAGGCGTAATTATTGGAAGTCTAGAAATTACTTAATAATAATTATGGATATATATGTATATGTTTAGATATGTGAATTGTATAAGATTATGCAATAATGATCCTTGCAGCAATTATTGAGCCGTATAAGTAGTTATGGTTTTAATATAAAAATAGATTATATATATATATATATATATATATATATATATATATATATATATATATATATATATATTTATTTATTTATTTATATCTATATTTATATATATCTTTATCCTATGATCAATCAAGTGTAAGGTTGAGGGAAGCAAGTTAGGAGGATGCAATTTATGGACCTCCCATGCTAAGTAGGCACCTCAAGGGTGGAATTGTCTTGGTCGGACGTTCCTACCACTTGGGGCCAAGGGGTGGGTTGTCTTGGTCAGACACTTGTGCTCTTGGGCTTAGATGGGTTGATTAGTTTACAAGCACCCCTTTCAAGGCTTCCCCTATCAAGCCAAACTATGACTGATTGTTAGGATGGAGTCTCAATCATAAGGAGGATAGATAAGACAACATGGATAGGAAAAGAAAATAAAAATATATTCCACTAAGCATGCCACTATGAGGGTGGAATTGTCTTGGTTCAGACGTTCTTGCCACTCGGGGCCCAGGGGTGGGTTGTCTTGGTTAGACGCTCATGCTCTTAGGCTTAGGTGGGTAACTTCGGGTGGACTTATCATGTTTCTCATCCAAGTCCTATTATGATTGAAGACTTCTACTATGCATCATGAATATTGGTAGTTTAGATAGTCTTGAAATAATTATGTATTTTGTATAGCTCAATAGATAAGGCATTTATTATGTTCTAATCATATAAATTATATTTCCAATATTTTCTAACATGATTGCAAGACCTAAACCAATATTTATCTTGCTTGAAGCATTTAAGTGGTAAGTTATAACCCCAACTACATTAAGCTTGTGATTCTAGGACAAGATTTAGGCCAATCCCAAAACGGGACATTACAAAACTTTTCTTCAATGATTTTTGTCTTTACATCAAACCATGGCCTAAGGCCTACCTCATTCCTCTTTTTTCACTTGCAACTCTACTAATGCTGATTGCATCAAGATCGTCTCCAATTATCATTGATTTATCCTTCGTCCTCTTTCCAAATGACATGTTTATTTGTGATCTTCATTTGTTCCCTTATGACAATTAACTTGTCACTAGAGCTTTCTCTACCTCTCCTTCCAATTTTCCAATCTTCACATTGATAACTCTCCTTTTCCCTTGCCTGCCAAGCCAAGGCAATTCAGTTATCCCATGTTATGGTCACCTCTACAAACTATTTCTCCAATTCATCTCTTTGTCAAATCCTTCATTTATGACTCTTGTTGGCAATTCTAATTCTACTTCCAACTCTACTGCCTCATCACAATTATTCTTGAACTTTTCAAAGACTTTAAGAGTGTTGCTATCAACCTTATCCATTATAATCATTGCATCCATGATCCTTGCAGCCTATTCATTTTGAGGAATGGTGAATAGTACTTGGACCTACTCCTTCAATAGGATGTCCAGCTCTAATCATACAAAGCCACCCTGCTCACTACTTCCAATCTCTTCTCATCAACTATTGCGAATATCTTAAGCAATTTCATCCACAATGCTACCAATTATTTTTTCTTTACTTTTAGATCCTCTATTGAATTTCAAACCTCTTCCTCCAATGGATTTGCTACATGGTTATAGCATACTTGTCTCTTGGTTGATCTTATGGCAACAAAATTGTCATCAACACAATTTAGGTATCTAACGTTTTGGTTGGATCTAGCAAAATTTTATCTATTGGTTGGCCCTCTACCATAGTCACAAACTAAACAAGATTGCCTCCCAAGGAATATACATTTCATCAATATTTCAATCAATCTCCTCCACCAAGAACAATGAATAATTGTAATTGATCCCCTCAATAAGTTCACAGCCACATATATCATTGTCATCATTCCTCGTGTATATTGGTCATGACAAATTAGTGTGATCAACCTCACTACCAATCACGCCAATGGATCGAAGATGTGTCAATCACCCTATTTGTCTTGTCTTTAGTAACTTCCTACTCAATGCATTTTGCTTCCCTCAAGCAACTAAAAGCCACACATAGCAACTACCCTCATCTAGCATTCCAATATATCCTATTAAAAAAAATCCAAGGAATTTCTCTCCTATATTAGATACTACACAAACCCATGTGTTCTATTCAACAAATATTCAGTTCACTAGTTTCCCAAAGAATGAAAAACTCATTAATCTTCAATATGGCCTCATTTATCAAAGCCTCTCTTATAGTCTTGCCTTCTAATTTGATATCTAGATCCACCACAATTGTTGTCACTCTTGGTGTCTTCTTTTGGCTTGATTCTTCAAACTTGGAAACATCTACTCCAATCTGCATGTTCTCATACTCACCCAATTGTTCTAGAATCCTTGCCAATGGAGCTTCCCCCATTGTTGGATGGCATTTGCTCCATAGCAATACTCTGGGATCTTTGTTCATATACTCGGTCTATAAATCCTCTTTCCCCCTTTCATGTTTCTCTATCCTTCCACATCATTTAACTTTTATGGCCAAATTTATTTCTTATGTTGCCAATTCACGTTGCACATCTAGAATCACTCTTGTCCTAACTTCAACTTATCCTTTTAGACCTTTTTCATTGCTAACTCACCCCTTTTCCCCTCATCCTATTCTAGTTGGCAACCCAACAAGCGGTAGTTCTCTCACTTAACACTTATAACATGTTTTATTTGCTTGTAACACACCACTATCCACACTCTACTTATAATTTATTTGTTATAAAAGATTCAAAATTAAATAATAAAAATAGATTGCAAAATTGTCTAAATTTTCAACATCTTTGATTTTTATTCTCTCGAAAGCTATAGGGTTCTTATCTTGCATAAACACAACTCTAATCCCCTCTCCTGAAGCATCACACTCTAGCACAAAGGGTTGAGAAATCAGGAAGTGCTAATACAAGACAAGTGCTCATTACCTCCTTAAGGTGATCAAACACCTACTAGGATGAATCCAACCAAGAGAATGATCCCTTCATAGTCAAATTTGTAAGGGGTGTGGTTAGCTGTGAAAAACCTTTCACAAATCTCCAATAGTAACTACATGGTCCAAGCAATCATCTCAGATGTGTCACAGTCTTTGGTAGTGGCCAATCAAGGATAGCCTAAACCTTCTCTTGGTCCACCTTAACTCAGTTGGTACCAATTACATGTCCCAAGTGTTAATGTGTGTTTTAAGACCACACCAACACAAAATAAAGTTACCAACGGCGACTCTATCCTCTCTTGAACAAAATCTTCTGCATGCTAAGATTGCTAGAAAGATCATGCATTCAACTCCAAGGTTCCTTCATGCAGTGAATAGTCCCAGTTGGCTCGATGTGATTTGTTGGTATTTCAAGGGGGCTTACAAAATTGTTCAACAACGAAGAAAGGAATTCAAAAGCTTGAAAGGTTTGTCTAAAAAGCTCTTGTTTCCTAAACTAACCAGAAAGTACTGAATTAAAATGGTTGCAAGGATAAGAAGGCTCTAATCTACTCTAAGGCGTGGGACATGGTGATCAGTTCTCGTAGACTTCAACCAAGCTTTGCTTTGCCTCGCTTCAGACAACTTCTAGAAAACTGGTGCAATCTTCAGAGGAGTAATCAAAGGTATTCAGATCATAATTCAAGACAGACACCGTCACAATGACACATACCAACATATGAATTACAAATGAAGTTAAGTCCGCAATGTTCCAGTTAACCACACAAGGCGAATTCACCATCAATGAACACACTAGTGGTATGGATTTAACGAAGTTTTCTCAAATCAAACATCACATTCGACTACTAGCATCTACTTGCATGAAATGAAATTTATTCTACTTTAAGATTCTACTTGAATCGGAAGGCAAAAGAAATCTTGCTAGTTGCTCACAACAAAAGATGAAATCATCATCAATGAAAACTCTTTTTATTATGAGAGTGTTCACAACAACTTCTTACAAAACATTTAATGAGAAAGTTTTCCTTCCTCTTCAATCTATGCTATACTATCAGACTATGCTCTATGCTATGCTATCACCTAGTTGTCTCTTGAAATTTGAAGTAGACATGGTGAAATGCACCTTTGAAGCTGAAGATGGATGGAAAATATTCTAAGTACTTGAAATTTGAAGCTCTCTACCCCAAGTGCGCCTTAAGATGAAGAGAAGCTCCAAGAAATTTTCTAAGTATTGGAAATTTGAAACTCCAAGGTCAAAATGCGCCTTTGCTAGAAGAGAGGGCCTTGAAATTTTCTAAGGCATGGAAATTTGAAGCTCCAAAGTCAAAATGCGCCTTAAGAAGAAGAGGGACACTTGAAAAAATTTCTAAGTGTTGTAAATTGAAAGTTGGACCCCCTAAATGCGCCTTCACATAGAGATGGAGGAGAAAGTTGGTTAAGTGTTCGAAACTTGAAGTATGATCCCTTGTATGCGCCTCAACTTGGGTGAGAATTAGAAAAGTTTTTAAGGCATTAAAACTTGAAGCTTGCCCCCTTATATGCGCCTTAACTTGTTGAAGGAGTGTTAAAATTTTCTAAGGCAAGTAAACTCAGAGTATGGATGGTCAAATGCGCCTTGAATTGGACGAGAAGTTGGAAAAGTTTCTAAGTACTTCAGATTGAAAGCTCACTATGCTAAATGCGCCTAAGTATTGAGGAAGAAGTTAGATAAATTTCTGAGTGTGAAACTAGAAGCTTGAAGTAGCTACCAGCAAATGTGCCCTAACTCAAGAGGAAGTCAATGAAATTTCTAAGGCATAAAAAAACTGAAAGCTTGACACTCCATATGTGCCTAAGGAAAGGAGAGGGTGATTAAAAATCTCTAAGGCATTGAAACTAGAAGAGGACACCTCCAAATGCGCCTGGGACAAGAATTGAGTATTGAAGGAATTTCTCTAAGGCAAGGAAACTGAAAGTAAAGGTTGTCAAATGCACCTCACCTTGAGAGGAGTTGGTGGTAAAATATTCTAAGTATGACAAATTGGAAGTAGCTACCTTTGAATGCACCCTTGGAGAGGAGGATACTTGGAAATATTCTAAGTGTTGTTGTAATGTCCCCTTCTCAAACCTGATCTTTCCAGTGACCGTTGGCCTTTTCTTTGGGAACCCGAAGGCTAGTCGGAAGATAAATTAGGGTTTCCTATTTTTGAGGAGGTCTTTGCTCTGAGATGATGGATTCAATTGCGGATCCTTTCTGGGTTTTCAGAGAGCTTCGCAGTGGTATGATCATCTCGGCATTCAGAGCACTTTTTGGAATTTACTATTTTTAGTAAATTCTATTTTTGGCAGCTTTCCAGTTGAGTTCAGCTCGGTTGACTTCCTGCTTCAGTTTGGTCAGATGTTTTGCTCAGTATTGGCTTCAGGGCACATTCAGAAGGATAAGCTAAGTCATTTAATTAAAAAGTCACGTTTAAATATTATATTTTAACGTTGACCCCTTGGCTTAGATTTAATGACTTAATGTTGTTTTTAAAAAAGTGGGTTTTTGAGGGTGGCGCCCTCATTAAGAGATTATTTTAATTATTCCCAAAATCAAAGCAATGTTATAAAGGGCGTAATTATTAAAGTATGATATTCATTTAAAATATTATATCTTAAGCCTTGAAGAGAAAGTACGCCCATCCTTGAGGAGATTGGATTTTGACCTAAAAGCGGATTTTAGGGTTTGTGAAGTCAACTGGAGAATTATAAAAAGGAGTCTCGGAGCATCATTTACCATCTTTTGTCTATGCTAATGTTATGCTGCCGAAATGGTTGCGGAATTACTTCGAGGAATGAATGCCTCCTAGTCTGGGCTCGACTTCGTGCTTGAGAGACAGCACCTAGTGGAGAGGTTTGCTTATTTGAGTGTTTTGTAGTAAGTTTTGCATTGTAATCTGCATATGTCCAAGTAGATTCAGTTTTGGCATATTGATGTTTTTGGTTTTTGCAAGTTTGCTACAGCAGATCCGTAATTTTATTTGTAAATCAAAAAAGACACAAAAATTCATTGTGGGTATTGTTTCATTCCATCCTTCTTGGCTAGGCGCCCATGTTTGCAAAGTTGTGGAATTTTTAGATAGAAGCCTGATTTTTAATAAAGAAATCGCCCCTGTCAGCTGGGCCGTACATTTCTGCTGTCTTGGATTCCGTGCATTAAATATAGTTTGCGTTTTAAGTCTGTTTCTTGTTGGTAGTTTGAGCGCCCTCATGATAGCATTGTTTTGCATTGAATACCACGCCATTTGAGTAATTAGGGAAGGAGTTATGAGCTTTTCAAGAAATCTGTATGCAGCTGGTTATGTGATGAAAAGTGCAGGTCAGTATAACAGCTCGTAGAAATCTGCAACTTCATTCGTGGATAGTGTTGAGAGTTCTCAAAGACCTTGCGGAGACTTCATTGTGATTACCCAAGTTGAGAAAGGTTGGATCTGTTTATGCTCTTGCTGTTTAAGCTTTATTTCTCAGCAAAGTAATTCATCAATATTGTGGCAACACTGTTATATGCTGATTCTCATTTGTAGCAAGTTATCATCTCTTAAATTGTAAGCTGGCAGTAGTACTGACAGCCATATAGATTCTTGCTTTATCAGAGTGTAATAGTCCTCTTACTTTCAGCAGTTGTTATTGTTTTAATTGATCTCCGCCCTATGGTAGCTACTATCCCATTCTGGGTTAGCAAGCACATTCTGGGTGTTGAGTATTTCTCTGCTTTCCGCATTTCGTTTCAAGCATTGTTATTGTAATCACTCCGTCATATGGTCGCCCCTCACTCCGTATTGGATTGGGTAGCACATACTTGACGTCGAGTTCCTTTTCTGTATTTAAAGTAGAAGATCCTCTGACCATATGCTTGCCATCATCGGCGCCATTCTTGGTTAGAGTTGCTTTCTGCACGTTTGGGTTTATCCTCTAACCTTAACGGGTGCTTTGTTTGTAATTTGAAAATTGTAAAAACGAAAAAATTTGGCTCGGAATATTTCAGTTGTAAATTGCAAAAAGAGACCCCAAATGCGCCCATGCTTGTGATGGTGAGTTGAAAAACACCCAAGGCATGTAAATTGGAAGCTTGGCCTCTAAGATTCGCCCAATGTGAAGGAAAGGTTTGGATTTTTATCTAAGTGTTTAGAAATTCCTCCTCCACCCCCAAAATGTGCCCTAGACACCAAGTTGAAGTGAAAATTTACTAAGGCATGAAAATTGGAACCTCAAGGATAGAAATACGCCTTAACTAAGGGAAGAGGCTTGAAAATTAACTAAGTGTTGTAAATTTGAAGCTGCAACCCTCATTTGCGCCTTGACTTGGAGATGCCTTGGAATTTGTCTAAGGCAAGGAAATTAGAAGTAGAAGGGATGGTATGCGCCTAGCTTGAAGGAGGAAATAGAGAAATTTTCTAAGTGTTTGAGTTGGAAGCTCCCACCCCCAATTGTGCCCTTGAGAGAGAATGGAAGATGAGATGCCTAGGAAATTTTCTAGGTGTGAAAAATGAAAGTTGAAGGGTCCAAATGCGCCTAAAAGAAAGAAGGTGACTCAAAATCTTTCTAAGGCATTGGAATTGAAGGTAGATACCCTCAAATGCGCCCAACTTGAAGGAGACTGGGTAGCAAAAACGTTCTAAGTATTGGAATTGAAAGCTCCCACCCCCTATATGCACCTTAGCCTAGATGAGTTGATAAGAAACTTTCTAAGTGTCACAAAATGGATGTAGAAGGGGTGAAATGCGCCCACCTTGTGGAGGGAACTCAAGAACTTTCTAAGGCATTAAAAATCAAAGCTTCAGCACTCATATGCACCCAAGTAAGAAAAGAACAATATGTGGGCTAGGAAATTTTCTAAAGCAAGGAAATGGAAGTACAAGGGTCTAAATGCACCCAGCTTGGGGATGGAGGCTTGAGAAATTCTAAGTCTGAGAAACTAGAAGGAGACACCCCTTCATGCGCCCTACTTGAAGAATGAGGTAACAAATTGCCTAAGTCATCAAAAGTGAAAGCCAGAGGTGTAAATGCGCCCAAGATTGGAGGGGATAGATAAACCTTAGAAGTAAATATTTTTCAAAAGATAAAAAAATTAAATGAACCCCTTCGCATGTATACACATGAATTTGGCATTTTCTGAGGGGAATTTTCTTCTGGGTATTGGATATTTTCAACAAGGAAATGATTTTGAAGCCTTCCACACTTCATTCGAAATTTTAAGATGAATTTTTTTTTTTAATGGGCACCTATTTTAATGGAATTTCCTAGGAAAAATAAAAAATTTCTAAGGCAAGAAGAGAAAAAAAATGCCTTAGCCCAAAAAACCTGAAGCTAGATGCCTAAGTAATTTTTGATGAAATTTCTAAAGGGGAAATAATCTTCCAAGCTAGAGCGAAGATATGAAAACTTTCTAAGGCAGGTGATGAGGCAGGAGCCCCCCCCCCCCCAAAAAAGCGCCCTCAGGAAAGGGAAATTTGTCTAAGGCATGGAGAATTTGAAGATGAAGTGGAACTTGAAGAGCACAAATGTCAAATGTGCCCACAATGAAAAATTATGGAGGCAAAAGTTGTGCTAGAGAAAAATGATGAATTTTATCAAATATCACTCGAACCTTGGAGATCAGAATATGGAGATCAAGTAAGTAAAGTGAATTTATACTATTAGTGTTCTAATGCTCTTCTCTTTATCTGTTTGGCAGGATGAATGCCAGGGCCAGAGCACGATCACTTGAAGTAATGAAGCAAGTAATCCAAGATGATATTACAACCTTGAAAGGTGATAAAGTTATGTGTTTCGAGCTCCTCCACGAGATCTCGGTTGCACCCAAAACATGAAGATGATTGGAAGAAATAGCTAAGTGTTGAAACTCCTCCACATGGATTTGAATGCACCCAATGCAGTCAGGAAGGTGGCAAAGAAGAAATGTTTGAGTTCAAGACGAGAGAATCCTTCAAGATGTGGATGAAGAAATGATAAAGACCTGGGCATTAAAGAGTCATCCTCAAGCACTAAAACGCCCTCAAGACTAAGGATGAGGAGTGAACAAAAGGCTTCAATGTTAAAGAATGATAACGGAATGAGCTAAAGAGCAAAGCAGAGAAATTCTCCTTAAGTGTAAGGTCCTTCAATGACCCAGAGGATGTTCTCCAGCATGCTTCGCACAACTCAAGATGCAATGTCAGTTGAGAAGAAAATCATCATTGAGCGGGAGAAAGAAGTTGTCGCTTTGAAGTCAGATCGAGAACGTACTTGCCATACCAATCCAAGAAACAAAAGCCATGATGATCAGACTCGTCCAATTTGCAATCAAAAAGAAGAACAAGAACAATGCGAACGCGTCTAGGGACAGGAATCTTCTACAAGATGGTGGACAATAATTGCTCATTTTTCACCCCACTCTTCTTGGTGGCAATTTTTAGGGTTAGGGCTTATGTGGCTCGATCTGAGCCCTCCATTCTGCTTGTAATCTGAGCCGTCCATTGGACTTGGCTAGCTATAAAAGGGGCATCCCCCCTCATTTGTACTTCAATTAGAATTAGACATTAGATCGGAGATTAGAATAGAGATACAACTAGGTGGTAGCTTAGAGGTAGTTTAATATAGATTGATAGGATAGTTTGAAGAAAAGGGAAAGTTTTCCCTTTGAAAACTTTGTAAGAAATTGTTGTGAACACTCTCTCAATAAAAAGAGTTTTCAGTGATGGTGAATTTCGTCTTTTGTTGTGAGTAGCTAGCAAGGTTTCTTTGTCCTTCTAATTCAAATAGTAGCTTAAGGTTGGGTAAATTTCATGCAAGTAGATAGTAATAATGGAATGTGTTGTTTGATCTAAGCAAGCTTCGTTTATCCATACCACTAGCGGGCTCACTGACGGTGTGTTCACCTTGTGTGGTCAATTGGAAATGTTGTGGACATAACTTCAATCACAATTTGAATGATGGTATGCGTCGTTGTGATGGTATCTTCATGTCAAGCGGCGGTTTGAATATCTTTAGTCACCTCCCCTGAAGATTGCACCGACTCTGCGGAAGCTATCCGATGCGAGGCAAAGCGAAGTCCAGTTGAAGCTTGCAGAAGTTAAGCTCCATATCCCATATTTAGGATAGAATTTAGACTTTCTAAACCCTACACTCATTTAAATTCAGTACTTTCTAGTTAGTATAGGAAACCCTTGCTTCGTTGATAAATCTTTCGAATTGTGAAAATCCCTTTCTCTATTGTTAAACAATTCCGTAAGTCCCCTTGAAATACCAACAAATCACATTGATCCAACTGAGACTATCCACTGTATGAAGGAACCTTGGAGTTGAATGCATGATCTTTCTAGCAATCTTAGCATGCAGGAGATTTTGTTCAAGAGAGGATAGAGTCGCCGTTGGTAACTTTATTCTGTGTTGGTGCAATCACGAAAAACACATCAACAGTTACTCCTCTTCTTCCGTTTAGGTTTTGACGAGGAAGGTTACGAAGGATCCACCATTGGTGGCTTTGCTCTAGGCACATTTACCCTTTGGTCTTCTTGTTGTCAAGGTAAAGTATATTGTTCTAAATAACTCTACTTGACCTCTCATTTACTGACGCATACTCCTTGGCGTACCAATCAACTACTGGTAGTGGCTGTGTGTCAACCTGCTCTCTAAAAAACTGAGGAAGGAATTCTCCCTCATCATCTAATAAACCTCCCACATCTTCTGCCAAGAAAACAAAAATCTATGAGAGAGAGAAGCGACTGTAGCTGTGTCTGTGCACCTCGAAGTAATCCACGCAATTTTCCCAATAGTCCTCCATAGTAAGCTTATGGTATGCGCGACCACCGAGGCATGCTGTGTAATGACCCCAAGGATCATAGGCACGTACATCAACAAGATAATTGAGATGATACCTCTCTAGCTCCTATCCTACAACTTTGGCATCAACTGCCATTCTGCACCAATATATTTTGAACTGAAAGGGAAAATTAGCAGTTGGTTTATGCTTGCAGCGCAAATGACAATGAACATCATGTAACTGCCTCAGGAACTCCATAAAGACTGTTCTATCCGAAGGATAGCGTGGAAGCATGGTTGGATTTCCTGTAAATCCATATACTCTGATATAGGTGTATATCGGGAACTGAATGAACCAGTCCGCCCAATCAACCATCGCTGCTCTAGCAATTACAAAGATACGAACGTGCAACTCCCAGTCCAAATTTCTCACTGTATAAGTCAGGAAATCCTCGTGAACACGTTTGAAGTGACGTTCAACCTTACTGAACTCAAGTTGATCATAATAGTGATAGACTTTCTGAACACTGAGAATGCCAACAGTGTTTAACCCTCGAAACAGACCTAATAGGCGATCAAGTACACGAGGTAAGAACACATGTGAAACTCATGGGCAACTAGGAAATCGGTGATTTGCTTGTGGAGAACATCGTTGATGAAGGATGCCCAGTCATAATGTTCTTGCCCAGATATGATCCATCCAATGATGTAATACATCCAAGGTTGGAAAACATTTGCATGTGAATGTCCTGAGACACGATTCAATAGTGTGATTAGAATCACGTACTCATCCTTGTACTCACCGCAACCCACATTGTTTGGCAATTTGTTCTTTGCTTGCTTCAACCATCATTCTACCATCTTGCTTTGGCACTTGTCTACATCAGCGTTAAATGCATGCTCACACTGCTCCATAGAAATGACCGGACTGCTCGGGTGCTGAGGAATACCAAAACTTCTTTCAATGTCCAGGGGCTTGAGATTGCAAATGACTCGTCCACCATCTACTGACACTATCTCACAAGTAGCAAAGTTGTAATGCTTAATACAAGACATTACGAACTCAACACAATGAGCGGAGATAGGTATGGAAGCGGCCTCAAGTAAACCGGACTGCTGAATGTTCTAAATAATCGAATCTCTGATCTTGACTGGATCTAAGACTGCCTCTGGCAACACCTTGTGGAGATTTGTCTCAATTGTCCCAATGAAGTCGTGAGTTAGGACTAATTTGGTCCTGTATTCGAGCTAAGTGTATTGCATTTTGAAAAACTCGTCCGTTGACTGTGAACTCAACTATGTTCTGACAAGATTTCTAAAAAGCTAAAAATAGCCTATCAAAGGGTAATTTTCGACGAAAAATCTGAGATATGCGTTTTGTCCAGAAAAAGATTCTAAGACAACCCAAAACGTCAGAAATGCAAAGATCCAACTTCAACTCAACCATGCAAAGAATTTTCAGTTGAGAAAATTAGAAACTCGAGAATTGATGCTCTAGAGTTAAAAATTCCTGAAAATTCAAGCACATGAATTTAACTTGAGGAAGCTATATAGAATTGATCCAAATGAATGAATTTTCCAAATTTTTCCAACTTTAGGAACATGTGAATTGAAATCTGAGAGAATTTGGAGAATCTAAGAGGAGAAAAGACATTTTTTGTCTTTTTTTGTCAAAATCGCCACTTGTTTCTCAAATTTGCTAATGAACTATGAACCTGTACTTGCAAAAGGAATTGTTTGATGAAATCGCCATTGAAAATTGATAAAATCACCCAATCTTTGGAGAAAATCGCCTTTGCCTTGAAGAAATACGAATTTCTTTGAGCTGGATGAGTGAATTAATGATTGGCGCCATGAGTAAATAGAGTAAATAGGATGGCAGGATCTTGGGTCTAATACCACTGTAATGTGCCGAACCAATTTTTTCAATTTTTTCAAGAACACATCAACCAAGAAGCACCCGTTAAAGGTCAGCTCAAATCAAAACCAGCAATTGGGAAGTAACTCTTTGCCAAGAATGCGCACTCAATCTCTAGATGAGAATGATGCTGTCATATGGCAAGAGGGTCGTCAGTAGCAACTTGAAGTATCACAATGCTGAAAGGAAATCTCAACGCCAAGAATGTGCTCTCCGACCCAAGTTGGGTAGGATGCTACCATATGGCGGAGTATCTATTGTAAATGATGCAATACATAAAATAAACTCAACGCCAAGCATGTGCACTCCAAACCCGAGGTGGGCAAGGCGCTATCATATGGCGGAGATACTAAATGCAATACAAATAGACTGAACAAAGGCCAGTCTCTTCCACAGCCGTGGGAATACAATGTAACTTAGCAAGAAATAGAAAGGGCTGAACAGTACTACTGTAACAGCCTTACAATAAGAAGAGTTGCCTGCCAAGAACACTGAATTAGTGATATATCAATGCTGCGATGAAGTTAAATGTATCTCCAATGCTCAATATGACTCCAGGACTCAAACCCAACTCCTAAAGCAAACTCTAACAATCTGATATGACTGAACATAGACTGAAAATGCATAAACAACAACTCCTTAACTCACTAAATTGCTCACACAACTCACAATACCTCACCAAATGACTTCAAACTTGATGCATAATGACCCTAAGATGATGGCGACCAAGATAGAGCAGTGAAACTTCAACAAACGGATGTTATTTATTTTTGCACAAATCCCAATACAAGTCGGCAATGTAGAAACCCTCAAAAAGGGCGATTTGACAAGATAAAATCCAATACTTGCAAATAAAATCTGAAACTCACCAGAGAGGGGCGCCCTAGGGTGAGAAAGATATATGTAAAGTACCCAGAACCAAACAAAAATCGTGCAATGACTTATGAGCATAAATGACCTTCAGCAGTGACTACAACCAGCAATACAAAAACTGTAAAAAACATCAGAAAATCTCTTGAGTAAGCTCCATTTGCATTCTCTGAGTGAGAAGCAATCTCAATATCAGCTAGGTGTTGTCTTTCAAACACAAAGTCTGATCCTTGCTAGGAGGTATGCATTCCTCGAAGCTCTTTGCCTGAAAACAATCCAGCAGCATAACAGTATGGTAGACAGAAGATGAGAAAATGAAGAGAAGAGGCCTCCTTTTATAGACTCAGCAAAAGCATTTCCAGAAGCTTCTAGAAAGGGCGCCCAAAGTTCAAATTTGAATTTACTTTATTTCCCTCCAAAGAATGGCATCCCACTTCTCAAGGCAAAATTTGACCTTTTTAATAAAATAATATCTTTCTTAAAGTTGGCGTCCATTTCCTCCACTATAATTTTGGCCTTTAGAAAATATTAAAATAATCTCTTGATGAGACGTCCACCCTTGAGTCCCCCTTTTCAGAACAACATTAAGTTATGCAGCTAGGCCAAGGGGTTAATGTTAAAATATAACATTATTTTAATTAAAATAACTTATCTCTCCAAAAATGCATCAAAAGGCCATAAATCAATAATACCAACTGAATTGTCTGAAGAGGAAAGCCTACTGAACTGAAGCCAACTGGACTGCTGCCAAAATTAGAATTTACTAAAAATAGTAAATTCAAAAAGTTGCTTGGATCAAAGTGCATGCGATACCATTGCGAAGCTTTCTGAAAACCCAGAAAGAATCCGCAATCCAAAATCCCAAACTCCAGGATGTAGCCATCATAGCTTACTAAAAATAGTAAGTCCGGAAAGGTTGCCCGACGCAATTGCATGTCATACCTCTGCAAAGCTCTCTGAAAACTCAGAAGGAATCCAAAATCCAAACATCCAAACTCCAACACGCAAAACCCTGAATCCTCAAAAGAACCCATCAAGCAGTTGGAAACCCTAATTCTACCTCTGACTAGCCGACAGCTCACTGGGGATAGGCCATCAATCACTGAAAGGTGTAGTGCTAAAAATGGGGACATTGCATCCCTACTTTGTAGTTTACTACAAAGTTACAACTGACCATATTCAGCATTGATTTTCGGCTAACCGAATGATGCTAAGTTCGAGCAGGAATATTCATCGTGAAGCTTGCAGAGCAAGGAAGAAATGTCTGCTGGGAGCTAGAACTGCAAAATCCATCATTTGACACGTCAAAAAATTAGGCACCTTTGATTAAATTGATTTTCAAACACCAGACAGACATTTCTCCATTCTGCCAACTGACGCTTCAAACGGTTGTTGACGATGAATAGTGAACCTTGCTGACTGGATGATAGGCTCACTACGTGACTAGAAGTATTCTGCATCCAACGATTGTACTAAGGCACCTGAAAGCTCCATTAAGGACCCTAAAAGCAAGGGAGCCCCTAGCCTGAAAAGGCTCAAACACCATTTTGTCAAAAGTACAACTCTCAACCAGATGCTCTACTTTGACCTCTCATATCGGGAGCTGGGGTGACCTGATTCGCGCATCGTTTGTCTCATCGCGTAGCTAGAAGAACTTACAAGAGATGTCTCTGGAGGCGACGAAGCAAGAAAACTGCTTCTAAGACCTCAAAGAGAAGGGTGCCTTTCCCAAGATGAAATATACGACCAGACTCGGCCATTTTCCGAGTTGTCTTCGTTTTTCAATATTCTGCAAAGACCTCACACGTACGAGCGTTTGCCAAATCCCGGAGGCTGAGGGCTGGGCTCGTTGGATAGCTGGAGTAATTGCGCATAAGTCTCGTGAAGACTTCGAAAGCTAATAACCCCATATGACAGGCCTAAAGGCTAGGCACCCCTAGCCTATAGAGGTATAGGCGTGAATACCACGTTTCTCCATCCTCTGATTTACGTGTCTAGTAGGATCTCTGCCACGATCTCTTAGAATATCAGATTTATTGGCTAATTGGTGCACTACAAAGCCAGACTAGAGTAGCAAAGATCTCAGGAAGACCTCATCTACAAACTCATCCATCTCAGGGGTCATTTTGAAGGGCGCCCCTGGGCTATAGGGGCACAGTTTTGCCATTAGATAACTTTCTGTGATGTGAAGCCTTCTCGTAACCTCATCTTCTAACCATGACTATCAGAACTCTGGGTAACAAATGTTTGCATTTGATAGCTTGTCAGATAGCCAGACTAGTCGTGAAGAGATTAAATGCATCAACAAGCAGGAATGAAAAAATTTAGATCTCCTTTAAGAAGGGCGCCCTTGGGCTACAAGGGCGCAAAAGCTGAAAACTAACCATCTTTTGCATTCTGCAATCTCCTGTACCTCAACTTCTGATGTCAGTTGTCAGAGTTCTAAAACTCAGATAACCTCGCAAGATAGCTCATCAGATAACTAGGCTAATTCTGAAGAGATTGACTACATTTACAAACAAAAGCAACAAGATTTGGGCCTTCAAAGAGAAGGGCACCCCTGAGCTACAGGGGCGCAAATTTGCTTCTGCTTGAGAAATCTTCATAAATTTGATCACTAAAATCTTTGTCTTGGCCACTGAAATGACCATTCAAAGGTATAATTGTCGTGAAATGCTCCTCCATCGTGAAATGCCTTGTTTTGAGTCCCTGATTCAGGTTCTGATCAACAGGTACTACTTTTGACTAACACAACATTGACCAAAGTACATGCTTGATATTGCCCAAAAACTATATTTAACATCATTTTGGCAAGGTTTAGACTCTTTTAAGCAAAATACCTTGATGAAGCAAAAAATTTGGTTTGGGTACAACATTGAGCTCATATTTTCTTACCTTCAATGCCTTAGAAACATTTCTACCTCCTCTCAAGGGTGCATATTCACCTTGTACTCTGAGTTTGTGCCTTAGAAACTTTTTCCATCTCTAAGGGCGCATTTGAACCCTTGTGGCCTTGTTTCTTTGCCTTAGATGCATTTCATCCCTTGTTCTCTTGTTTAGGTAAATTTTTCAAGCTGTCTTACATTTCTCCTTAGGGTGCATCTAAAAGCTTGAGCTTTCATTTTCCCTGACTTGAACAATTTTTATCTCTCCTCCCTTAAGAGCGCATTTGACCTTTTAGTTTTTATTTCTTTCTTTAGGAAATTACATGCCTTGATATCTTTGCCTTAGAAGAATTTTATTTCCTCTGGAAAATTTCATCAATTGTAAGCCCCAACGTTCACAAAAATTATTTTCCAAAATCTATTTCACTCCTGTAAAAATATTCAAAACCTCCTAAGATAATCCCCCCCTTAGAAAATATTTCACAACCTTATTATATTCAAGGGTACACTTGAAGGGTTTAATTTAATTTTTTACACCCTTGAAAAAATATTTTCTACTTAGGTTTGCCTACTCCACATTTTCTAACTTCATGGGTGCACTTGAGGGTATCAACTTTCATTTTCTATGACTTAGAAAATCTTTCTTGCACCTTCACAAGTTGGGCGCATTTACTACCTTGTCATTCCATTTTTCTTCCCTTAGAAAATTCCTTCACCTCATTCTTCATGATT